>BOPN01001660.1:215384-217884 GCA_017312705.2 Penaeus japonicus
TATATATATATATACACACACACACACACACACACACACACACACACACACACACATATATATATATATATATATATATATATATATATATAAATATATATATATATATATGTATATATATACATATATGCATGTGTGTGTGTATAGACACATATATACATATAAGAACGCATATTCAGTATATGTACGGATATGTGTACCACGAAAGCTCCAGGCTGAACATCCTATCTTACACTGCCCATAATTGGACTCTCTCTGCCAACAGCAAAGCATAAGCCGGTGAGAATATTACTAGTCATTCTTATCCTTCAGATTTCGTGCAACTGAAATGCAAGAATATATAAGCTCATTTGAAATGCGCTTACCTATGCTCACATGTTTTCATTTTCAACAAGAAAACGTACAAAAATTGAGGATACTTCATTATGAATATCTGATAATTTCCCATATGGTTCAGATACTTTAAAATATATCAAACATAACCGACAAGTAACTAATAACACAGACACATATAACAATACAAATATAATACCAGCATTACGCCAACCTAACTATATTTCGAAAAATAATGCACTTTCCCCGTTGCAATTCCTTGTACTATTGCAACCAGAGATTAGGTAAGCGCAACAAAAATAAAAATAAAAACGGAGAAAAAATAATTATAATAATAATATGAAAAAACAACCACCATGAACAGCTGTTTGATCATCGACCGAATTAAACTGTCCGAAGGCAAATTAATCTTCCTTTCGTCTAAGTCTTTAGTTATTTACTTATACACTAATCCACACCTCGAAAAAAAACGATGATAATGAATGACAACAACGATGATAATGTTGATAACAATGATAATAATAATGTTAATATAATAATGCTGATAATAATGATGCTAATGATAATAATGTTACTAACAATATAACTAATAATAATGATAATAATAGCAATAAGAATAATTATAATAATAATAATAATAATAATAATAGTAACTGATTATGATAGTAACAACTATAGTAATGATGATAATACGAATAATAGCGATAAAAATAATCATAAAAACAAAACAAAATAATAACAAGGATGCCACTAGAACAACGATAACTACTATTAACAATAATAATGATAACAATAATAAAAATGATGATAATAATGATACTGCGGATAATACTCTTCTTTTGCTGACTGATTTTCTGAACATCTTAATGAACTACAGAACAGCTGATTGAAGGGCTGGTCGGTTAACCTGCATATTTTGTTATTTTGTTCTTCTCGTCTTGTTCTGTTTTGTTCTATTTCACAACACACAGTCTATAGGGTATGATGGATAGGTAATTGATTATATATCTATTCATTGCATAGTGTTCTTACTATTGATCATCATCATTGCAATCACCATCATAAATATTTTCATTTTTTTGTCCCGCTGGACAATATTATTTACATCTCTGTCATCATCATCGTAATTCACTCTCATCACCATCGTAAGTCACTCTCATCACCATCCTCACAAGCCTCACTATCATCCTTTCCTCTTATTTACTTTCTTTCCTTCTCTTCACCACCCCATCGCCGCAGAACTAATGATGCAAGGGCTGTCTGGGAAGGGATTGGGGAGGGGGAGGGGAAGGGGGACGGGAGGAGGTTGGAGGGGGAAGGGTAAGGGAGGAGGAAGAAGGGGGAAGGGTAAGGGGAAGGAGGGAGGATGGGGAAGGTAGGGGATAGGGAGGAGGGGGGCTGGGGCTAGGGAGGAGGGAGAGTGGAATAGGAAATGAGAAGGGGGAAGGGGGGGAGAGAGGTAAGGGGAAGGGAATAGGGAGGGAAGAGGAGGAGGGAGAGAGGTGGTAGGGGAGGAGGGGGGAAGGGGAAGGGAAAAGGAGGGTGGAGGGGAAGGGAGGAAAAAGAGAGACGGAGTAAGGGAGGGGGTTGGGTGGGGGGGAGGGAGAAGGGAGGCGGGGGAAAGGGAAGGGGGAAGGCAGGAGGGCTGAGGGAAGAAGGAGGGAGGCGGGGGAAAGGGAAGGGGGAAGGCAGGAGGGCTGAGGGAAGAAGGAGGGAGTAAGGGGGGGAAAGGAAGGGGGAAGGCAGGAGGGCTGAGGGAAGGAGGGAGGCGGGGGAAAGGGAAGGGGGAAGGCAGGAGGGCTGAGGGAAGAAGGAGGGAGGCGGGGGAAAGGGAAGGGGGAAGGCAGGAGGGCTGAGGGAAGAAGGAGGGAGGCGGGGGAAAGGGAAGGGGGAAGGCAGGAGGGTTGAGGGAAGAAAGAGGGAGGCGGGGGAGGGAATGGGAAGGGAGGAGGGTTGAGGGAAGAAGGAGGGAGGCGGGGGGTTATTGCTTCACCTGACAAAAGTCAAGGCTGTTAAGCGTGAGGGAATAGTGTTGCAATTGATTTAATTGTCACAAGTGAGCAGGGAAGCATGCAAGCAAGTCAGGAGCCAAGCAAGAAGACAGGTCAAGTATACACACACACACACACACACACACACACACACACACACACACACACACGCGTGA
>BOPN01001660.1:247884-257884 GCA_017312705.2 Penaeus japonicus
TCACTATCTCATAAACTTCTCTATCTCATAAGCTTCACTATCTCATAAACTTCACTATCTCATAAACTTCACTATCTCATAAACTTCACTATCTCATAAACTTCACTATCTCATAAACTTCACTATCTCATAAACTTCACTATCTCATAAACTTCACTATCTCATAAAGGTACACCACCACTTCGAGGGATTGATTAACCTCATCACAAGGATTCTCGCGGTAATTAATTAATTGATATTAAGTGATTAATATCTCGATTCCGCCAAAAACGGAGATACTCCTTCTCGTTTTGGGAAAGGCGAAGTTTAATCCTTTTTTTTTCTTCGGTTTCTTCCGGAAAAATCTGAAGAGCAGGAAAAAAAGGTGGAGGGAGCGAAAGGTCACAGTTATATGACGTTTACATGGCTGAATTATTGAAGACTACTTTTAATGCCTTTCTGAGGTTTTGTGCAGCGATATTATTTAAATCGTTGTTGATAATCTTTATCAAGTAAATCAGCCAATACAGTAAACAAAGAGAGAGGTCTAATCAATGTTTCGAGATCCAGTTTGTATGCACACACACACACACACACACACACACACACACACACACACACACATAAACACACACACACACACACACACACACACACACACACACACACACACACACACACATAAACACACACACACACACACACACACACACACACACACACACACACACACACACACATATATATATATATATATATATATATATATATATATATATATATATATATATATATATATATACATACATATATATATATATATATATATATATATATATATATATATATATATATATATATATACATACATATATATATATATATATATATATATATATATATATATATATATATATATATATATATATATATATATATATATAAAGGCATGCTAAAGTGGGACGATAGACAGACATATATATATATATATATATATATATATATATACATATAGATAGATAGATAGATAGATAGATAGATAGATAGATAGATAGATAGATAGATAGATAGATAGATAGATAGATAGATAGATAGAAAGAGAAAGAGAGAGAGAGAGAGAGCAATACATAGATAAATAGATGCATATGTATATATAACTAATCGAATGCAAGGTATCATCTAGTCCACAAGGATAATTGTAGCGATGTTGAAATAAAAAACAAATTGAAATTTATGAACAACTCAAAACAAGATAATCAGACAAATGATTGCGAGCCTCTTCGGGTTCTAGCAATCTTTATAATCTTTATGGCATATAACCCTTTAAATTTCGATCAAAAATAAGTAAAAAAAAAAGAAAATCATGGCTTATTTTGTATTCCTATTTATTCTTAATTTAATGTCAATGAAAACAATCGAGTCTTCAAATGTGATTCAATATTCGAGGATCATTAGAAAAAAGGAGAAATAAAGGTCATAATATAATCGAATAGTCAAAACCAAATCGTAATTCTATTCTCAACATTAGCTCAATGATGGATAAAAAAAAAGAAAAAAAAAGAAAGAAAAAAAAAAACATGATGAGATACCGTAATCATATTGCCAGACACAATGCATAATGTAGAGCGTGTTTAATGTTCGTATCTCAGCGCATGGCAGATGACGAATATAATTGCAATCAAGGCTTCTTGCATGACAGTTGTTGTTCAAAGGCGTCGTTAGCAGAGTCTCAGCAGCATTGGCTTCTTGGCAGACATTTGGCAGAATCAAACACAATTTCCTGGTAGTTTCGGCAGCCTCATAACTGATCCCTTGACAGACGTGTGGACAATCTTCATCCTAAGCTCTTGACAGCCATTTTGACAGCCTCACCCCTTACTTGACAAGCGTTTTGACTTTGAGGCGAGATGTCGAATCTAATCAAACGTGAAGGCTGTCTAGGGCTAGCGTTTACTGACGTGAGTATACTCTCTTCATGGGGATTTTTTTGTGTAATATTAAAAAAGAACTGTTCTAGTATACCTTATATATAAAGGTAAACAATGTAGATTATACTATATCCTAATTCGAATAGCATTTGATAACAGTGTCATTCATCTTGTAGGATTCTTTCATTTTGAAATAAACTAGTGGCCAAAAAATGAAAGCAAAGACTGTGTGTAAGCATATGTATACATTAATGTTCATGATGACATCCGCAGTATTTGCCGTTTTTGCATTACGAACGCAGAACTGATAGAATGATAGGGTTCATGATCGAGGTTTTGGACATTATCATGGGTCGCTTGGGATACTGGTATGTTGCCCGATTTTCCTGTCAGTGAGCATGCAGTGCACAGTGTCCTGACTCAGACTGGAATGTACTACCAATTCAGCAGGCTCTTATGTCTGTATGCTGTGGAATATGTGTCGTTTCTCCGCTGCTATAGATAAGAGTGTACATAGTGTACATAGTGTACTACATGTCTTCCCTCTCACTGATATACACCTCCTGTTCTGTGAGCATCTGATTTTTTTCTTGTTATGCATCTTGCTTCTGGTTGTTATGTAATCTAGCATGCATTTCTGTAAACATGTACTATATGTCTTGCACTTTGGCAGTCTCTCTGCAACTATGTAATACACTGAGTCTTTTTTTGTATAATACTGAAAAGTTGCACAAGATCTGTTTTATTTTTTGACGAATATTTTTGAAATTCACGAAAAATGTTGTTTTTTTCGCTCATGATACCAGGGACACCGCGAGGGTATCATGTGGGGAAGTTTTTTTTTTTTTTTTTTTTTTTTTAATCCCCAAGCCATGAAGCGGGAATTTAAGTTTATGGAAAAAGTAGCGAGTGCACACGACTTCCAATTCTTGTGCAACACATATCCGAATCCTATCGGTATCATCCTTGTGAGGATTATTTCTGAATATGCTAAAGGATTGTGTTCGTTTGGTCGCGTAGCATTTGCTTGACGAAACATTAAAAAAAAAAACTTTCGTTTAAGAAATCCCAACCATTTGTAAAATGTCCCAAATAAACTTTCTATAGTTATTATATAGATTTGGTATTCATCATTAATATTTGCAAGATTCTTAGTTTTTGGTGATATCTCATTATTTATTTTTTTCATAACAACCATTTTAATGATGAATTAATTTAATTAGATAATTATATAACTTGTTATTTGAATCTTATTGTCATATATGAGTCGATTATCGATATTTCAAGTATTGCATCCATTATGGCCTTATTTTCATTACCTAATTTCTGAATCACGAATTTTGTTCTGTCGTGATTATCATATACAGAAAGAAGTACCAGAAGCATTGTAATTACAAGTTGGTAAAAAAGTACAACTCCGTGATTATTTATTGACATCATGCAAAGTTAATTTCCGTCAACTTACAGGTTTTTTTTATAGCCATATTGTTATCCTTTTCAATCGTGTACATGTAGTTTTACTCGTATCCTTATAAGCAATACTTATAAGGCTGACTAGGCTGGTTCCTTTTCTTATTTTTTTAAAAATATTTTTTATCTATTGATTTTATTTATTCATTTATTTATCTATATATTTCATTTTATTTATTTATTTTATTTTTTAAATTAGATTCTGTTATCTGCGCCCTAAGACTCCGACGGTTGAGACTAATCACTGCGTCTCAGGTCAAGTAGCTGCGGGTAGCGCGGTCAGGTCACAAGCTACACCTTCATTTCTCGAATATTCTTCTGTGAACTGGCTTGATATCTTAGTGGCATTCACGACAGAATAATTTATGTCATTAGCCCCAAGTGCAAAATTTATTCATGAAATCAGTTCTACATTGTTAGGCAAGATGTAGACGCATAGTGAAATTCATATATAGACCGTTTTCTTTTCTGCCTGCCAGTTAGTAGAACGATTCTGACAACAGGTGGGACGAATAGCAGTGCACAGATGAGGTAGTCTCAGTGTATGTGTGCATTGTCTACATGCGTTCTGCCTGTATATCAGTGTAATAATTTTTGTAAAAGAATACCAGTGTGTGTCTGTGTGTGTGTACTGTACACACACACACACACACATACACACACACACACACACATCTCTCTCTCTCTCTCTCTTTCTCTCTCTCTCTCTCTCTCTCTCTCTCTCTCTCTCTATCTATATATCTCTCTCTCTCTATTTATCTCTATCTGTCTCTCTCTCTTTTTCTGTCTCTCTCTATCTCTCCCTCTCTCTATCTCTCCCTCTCTCTATCTCTCCCTCTCTTTCTCTCTCTCTCTTTATCTTTCTCTCTCTCTCTCTCTTTCTCTCTTTCTCTCTCTCTCTCTATATATATATATATATATATATATATATATATATATATATATATATATATATATATATATATATGTATATATATATATATATATATATATATATATATATATATATATATATATATATATATATATATATGTGTGTGTGTGTGTGTGTGTGTGTGTTTATATAATCTTTATACACACACACAAACATATCCCCCTATACATCCTCTAAGCAAATAGCCACCGCAGCTTCTCAGGTCCCGCTTCCTCGCCCACCATCTCTGTCTCCTTCAGCTACTACTTCGTTCCTGAGACGGAGGAGGGAGCCGGCCAGAGGGACGAGAACGGGTCCTGGACCGGAGTGATGGGCCTCGTGCATCGGGGGGTAAGGAGGCTCTTGGTTTCTTTTGAGTCTCTCTTGGGCTGACTCTCTTTGTCTCTTTTTCCCTTTTTTTTTTTAGTCTCTGTCTGTCTGTTTGTCTGTTTTATATCTGTCTCTTTCTTTTTTTTTCTTTGTTCTCTCTCTCTCTCTCTCTCTCTCTCTCTCTCTCTCTCTCTCTCTCTCTCTCTCTCTCTCTCTCTCTCTCTCTCTCTCTCTCTCTCTCTCTCTCTCTCTCTCTCTCTCTCTCTCTCTCTCTTTCCCTCATATGCTTTCGTATTTACCACATGCAAACAAGCACACACGTACACCATCCGTCCCCTTACGAAATACATCTTACTACATCAGGTGCTTTCATATACCATTGCATAATATAATATTCCCCATAACGCCAACTCATAACTACATAATATCATATTCACATACAATTGTATGATATATCATACATCCAACTACCATCACCTACCATCCATCCACCTATCTATCCATCCACCTACCATTACATACACATACCATTTCATCTTTCACCGCATCATACACTATCTATCTATCCCTGCCTCGTATACCACCCCCTCTTATCTCCCCCCACACCAGGTAGCCAACATGTCCGCAACAGGTTTATCTCTGTCACCCGAACGCCTCGAAGACATGGACGTGAGCGAATACCTCTTCCTAGACGAGATGTCAGCGGCATACAAGCGGCCGGTGCTCCAGTCCGACATAGCGGGGTTCCTGAAGCCTTATTCGCTCATGGTGGGTTCCTTGTGTTTATTCGGGGTGGTTGTGTATGCTGTTTGGAGTGGATGTTTACGTTTACACGAATGCCGTTAGCATATATATATATATATATATATATATATATATATATATATATATATATATATATATATATATATATCTATATCTATATCTATATCTATCTATCTATCTATCTATCTATATATATATATACGTGTGTGTGTGTGTGTGTGTGTAAGGGTGTGGGTGTGTGTGAGTGTGTGTATATGCATGTACACACATACTAGAGAGAAAAAGAAAGAACAGCCGAAAGAGCTAGAGAAAGAAAGAAAGATAGAGAGAGAGAGAGAGAGGGTGATAAAGGGTAAGGGAGAAAATAACAAGAAGCAGACGACCTTTGTCTTTGTTTCATCATCACCTGTATTTCTGCTTACAGATGTGGATGTTGGTTCTTGTGGCGTCAGCAGGTGTTCTTGTGGCCATCTGTTTGGTACACCTGGCCTACAACAGGGTGACGCAAAAGAGCTTCAGGTGAATGAATCATGGTGTACAGAGTGATTCGACGTCTTGCTGTTTTTTTTTTCTTTCTTTTTTTTTTTTTTTTTTTTTTTTTTTTTTTTTTTTTTTTTTTTTTTTTTTTTTTTACTTGTTCATATTTGTATATCTTATATAAATATTTCTTTTTTTTTTTCTTTTTAGAGAATAGAACACTGAATATTAGAAAAAATGTTAAGTATATGCAAAGATTGTTATTAATGTCTGATGAGTACAGTGTTCATTCACGATGGAGTAAGATCTTTATAAGATTTCTCTGTTTCTCTTTCTCTCTTTTTATCTTTTTTTTTCTCTCTCTATACATATACATATACATACATACATACATACATACATATATATATATCCGCAAACACACACACACAAACAAACACACACACACACAAGCACACACACACACACACACTCACACACCTCTCTCACTCCCTCTTTCTATTCCCCCTTTCCTTCAACCCCCCTCCCCTCTCCCTCATTCCCTTCTTCAATCTTTCTCCCCCTCTTTCACCCTTTTCGTGCCATCCTATCACAGCCGAGCCCAAACTTTCAATTCCGACGAAGTGTCTGCAATAATACAAGAGTCTACTGCATGGACGCTGTCTGCTCTCCTGGCGCAGTGTAAGTGAGGATTTCGGAGACAGATAGTGCATAGGGAACGTAAAGAGGTTCTGTGTGTGATTATGTGTACTCTATCATGCTGTTCTAAGGGTTCGCGTAATGTCTTTATGTCGAAAGAAAAGGTATATATCTACATCTGTCTATCTATCTTTATATGTATTTATCTGTTCACACACACACACACACACACACACACACACACACATAATCCCTCGCATTCAGCAGCACAACGCAGATCGCCATCAGGTTCATCCCAATTGCGAAAACACGACAGATTTTCATGGGAGGAGCCCAGTCTGTATTCTGTCTCTTAAATGTATATGGTTCACTCTGACAGAAGGTAGTGTCTGAAACTATCTAGAATGTGTCAAAAGAAAAGAGAAGAGTTAATACAAAGCTGAAGAAACTGATGAATCAGCGCGAGAGGTCAGCCCGCTCCGAGATTGGGTCAAACTAAGGCAAGGTTTACAGATATCTGTGAATCTTGACTTGAATAACTGTATTTGTTTGTGCTGCGGAATATTAATGGACAGAGAAATCCCAGGCTCGAGAAACCACTGTAATGAGATTGGTTGAGGGCTAGAATGCACTCAAAGCTTAATTTGAAAATGAAGAAACAGAGATACGAGCAAATGTATTTGAAAAGAACGTACAGGAAGTAATCAAAGAACACGAAATTGAAAACAAAAGTAAGATTTAAAGTCAAGTTCTAGAAGAAACAAACAAACTCAAGATGACGTCAAAAGAACCGTTAACGGAATGGGACAGAAGTTTAAAAAGGACAAGGAGCAGACGAAAGAAGACGGAATTCAAAGCAAAACTAGGACGGCATGCCAAATATATGTCAAACTTGGCTATCACAAATAAAGACGTCATTCTATTGGGAAATTCTGGAAAGGTCTTTGTGAAAAGGCACTGAAAGCTACACAATGAGGATATGCCGATTGATAATATGTTCAGAACAACAGATTTTGATTTTTTTGAGTAATTCGTTGTTCGACGAAGAATAGGGCAGTTCGAAAAAGGCGAAAATTCCCCACTGAAAGGAAAATCTCTAACAAAACAAATGGTAACTACTGCAATTAAACGAAAAACCTGACCAACCATATAAATTAAAAACACATTTGGATGAGGAAAACCTCAGCCAGGGAGACAGGAAAACCTTGCAATAAAGCGAAAAGTTAGAACCAAAAATGATCCGATGTCATACGATGAGTTCTACACATAGAAGACATAGACGCGCAATGTCAAAGATATTGTGAAATCTGCCATGAAAGGACCGATAAATTTCAGAACATTGTACAAAAGGTGTGAGTTGTGTGTGATTCTAAATGAATAATTCCAACAAGTTTTCACTCTGTGTACGGCCTTGAAACAGAAAAAAATGTCACTATAACTAATTACAAATACATTTAAGACCAAATAATGGAATTCCAAGAGAATGCACATTATAACTCCCCCAGAAATAAGGAAATTGATTATAAACGATTATAAGCAAAGCCCCTCTGAATGATAGAAGAGTATGACTTACCAGTGTGTTATACAAACTACAAAGAACAAGAAGAAATGGTGGGTCGAACTGAATGGGAAACACTGATAACAAATAAGCCAAGGAGGGTATATTATGCGTCTCAAATCATCTGATTTTACGAGAGTTGTTGAGACACTGCAATTGCTAGACAGCTGGTTTGATTGTACTTATTTTGATTGAAAAAAGTTATACATAAATGCCTGATATTGAAACTGGAGCACATAGCTTGAGTTAAAGGGAACTTGAATGGATGAAACACTATAAATACATTTGTAGACAAGCAATTAGTTACAAACATGGATCAGTCTTGTTAAGAATACGTGGCATTAGACATATGATACACGCACACACACACACACACACACACACATGTGTGTGTGTGCGTGCGTGCGTGCGTGTGTGTGCGTGTGCGTGCGCGCGCGCGTGTGTGTGTGTGTTATGTGTAGTGTATATGTTTAGGTATATTCATATATTCGTTTATGTGTTCCGATAAAAAAAATGCATGTTACCATGTTATATATGCTCAACACTGTTTAGCATGAAAGAAAAGAAGAAAAGACAATAAATAGGCATTCTAGGAAAACAGGTCAGCTTCCCCCCCCCCTACCCCCTCAAGCTAACCCGTCACCCCTCCCCCCTTCTACCCTTTGCCCTCTCCCTCCCCTCTGAAAGTATGCCAAGTAAGAATGCTAATGAATAAGCATAAGAACAAAAGCATAAAGCTGTTGATGGTGATAGTTGTCATAACAATTATAAGTGTTTTTTTTATGATGATATTAATTACAAGGATAATTATGAATATCAACAGTAATAAAATGAAAATGATATTTAATATAATAATCATTATTATCATACTAATGATAATAGTAATAATAAAGATGAGGATAATTATAATAAGAATAATGAAAATAATGATTATTATTACCAATACTATGATTCATATAATCATCATTACCATAATTGGCAGTAGTATGATGATGACTATAATAACGACAGCAATCTCAGCTCCAATAACATTAATCCACTCCCACCCTCACTCCCCCACCCACCTCTACCCGTACACACCCACCCATACCCCTCCAACTCCCCCACCCACCTCTCCCCGTACCCCCCACCCATACACCCTCTCCCCCCCACTCCCCCTCCCACCTCTACCCGTACCTCCCTCCACTCCCCTACCCACCTTTACCCGTATCCCCCCACTCCCCCCCCCACCTCTACCCGTACCCACCCACCCATAAACCCCCCTCCCTCCCTCCACTCCACCCACCCCCATTCCCCCCCTCCCATTCCCCCCCCCGCAGCGGTGGCCCGTCCTCTCCGCGGGGGCGACTCCGTGCGCCTCGTGGCCGGCGTCTGGCTCCTGGCTTCCCTGATCGTGGCGACCGTGTACCGCTCTAACCTGAAGGCGATGTTGATCCTGCCCAAGCTGGTGTTGCCCTTCAACAACCTCGAGCAATTGGTCGAGACGGATCTGCCGGTGTGGATCAGGATGGGCTCGAACGCTCATGAAGCCATCATGGTAAGGATGGGTTTTTTATCAGGGTGAGGTGAGGGAGTTTTGAAGGGGTGGGTAGGGGGGGGGTTAAGGGTGTGGGGTTGGGGGGTTTTGAAGGGGTGGGTAGGGGGGGGGTTAAGGGTGTGGGGTTGGGGGGTTTTGAGGATTTGGGGTTGGGGGGTTTAAGGGTGTGGGGTTGGGGTTTAAGGGGTAAGGTTGGGGTTTTAGGGTGTGGGGTTAAGGATCAGGGTTAGATAATAGGGTATGATGGTTTAGAGAGAGTGCGTTGGGGTCAGGGGTCAGAGCGGTATGTCATCACAAACAAACCCCAAAGAACGCGCACAATTTCCATAGTCCGACTGAAAATATTAGATAAGGCATTCAATTCCTTATAGCCTATCCTAAATGAAGTAGATATTCCTCATAAA
>BOPN01001661.1:5000-7500 GCA_017312705.2 Penaeus japonicus
AATAGAATACATTTTTGTCTGTGACCTTTATTCAGGAATTAGGTTAGGTCATGTGTGTGTTTGGGTCGTCTTACATTACATATGCAGTTTAAAATGAGCTTAAGAAAGAGTAAAATGAAAGAAAATGACTGTACATGTGTTTTTTTTTTCTTTCTTTCTCTTTTACATCTACGAAATAAAGCATAGGCTTCTGTTTTTCTTCTCTCTCTCTCTCTCTCTGTCCCCTCCTCCCTCCCCTCTCTCACTCACTCATTCACTCCCACTCCCACACGCTCTCTCACTCTCTCTCCTTCTCCTCCCTCCCCTCTCTCACTAACTCCCACCCTCACTCTCTCTCTCTCTCTCTCTCTCTCTCTCTCTCTCTCTCTCTCTCTCTCTCTCTCTCTCTCTCTCTCTCTCTCTCTCTCTGCCTCTGTCTCTTTCTCCTCCCTCCTCTCTCTCCTTCTCCTCCCTTCTCTCTCTCACTCACTCCCACCCTCACTCTCTCTCTCTCTCGCTCTTACTCTCTCTCTCTCTCTCACTCACACTCTCACTCTTACTCTTACTCTTACTCTTACTCTTACTCTCTCTCTCTCTCTCTCTTTCTCTCTCTTTCTCTCTCTCTCTCTCTCTTGTGCCAATATCTCCGTCTTATGAGGAAATTGGCGGAGGAAGATGACGGGGTCGTTTCCCGTTAACACAATATATATATTTTTTTCTTTCTGAATCTGATAATGATGAGGATGATGAATATGATGATGAGGATAATTGTTTTTATAATGATAGTAATGATTTATGATAATGAAAATTATTGTAATGATAATTAGTGTTAATATAATCATCCTTGATCAATCATCCTATCCTTGTTGATATAATTATTTTTATTAGCATGATAATAATGATGATGATATTAGAATAAACAATTATTGTAATGATAAGACTGATAATAAGAAAAGAAAGAAAGTTCCATTAGTTTCTTCCTTTTATTTACTGTCTCGTATTTTATATCATTTGGAACAATAATGAAAGCATATGTAAGTCCACAGCAGAGTTATGTAATTTCTAATGTAATTATTAGTTCTTTATTTAGTAGTTATTATGCAATAGAATTATGTGACTCCGTCGAATTGGCGTATTATCTATGGTCGTGTTTACTGTAATTTTTCTTAATGTTATTGCCATTAGTGTTTTTATTCATATTATCATCATCTATCATTATTGTTACCTTTTACTATCATTTTTATCATCATTATTAGTATGATTGCTATCATTATCTTTATTATTGTCATTTTTATCATTATCAATATTACTATCATTATCATAATCACCATCATTACCATTTCATCATTATCCTAATCACCCTCATTGCCATTTCATCATTATCCTAATCACCATCATTACCATTTCATCATTATCATAATCACCATCATTACCATTTCATCATTATCGTTATTATCAACATCATCACCATTCCATTAATTATTTAATAAATATAATAAAGAGATCAATAAGCAGTGGAATTACACAATATATACCAAAAAGATAATTTGGGGACGATGTAAATAAACCGTGAACACAAACATCCGTTGCATGTGTTAACAGTCTCGTTAAATGGGCTGCTGGGAAGCGATGCATATAGGTAAAATATTACTTCCCTGCAACAGAAGCAACAACAACTGAAAATCACATTGATGTATGCATGATTAATTACAAAACTGTGTATATTTGAGTTCGTCCATGTTGTTTCTTTCAACTCGGGTTCTCTTGTTAAATCTTCTAAAAAAAAACAAAAAAAAATAGGCTGATGCTTTGCTTTTGGTTCTGAAGAATCATCAAACTAAACGATTAAGCAGTACATTTCATTCTCCTTTATCTTCTATTAATAAGATATCAACTAGAATTAAGAGGTATTGGACTGCATATGTCTAACTACAGGAGGTGGAAGGGTCGGAAAAGATTAAAAAAACGAAGATATAGAACAAAGGAGAACTCGAGAGGGACAATTCAATACTAAATCATAAAGAACTGTGTCTTGGGTTCTTTATTTCCATTTTTGGTTTTATCTTTGGTGTTTTTTTAGTGAAGTGTACGTGTGGCTTGCTGTGTATTAAAAGCAAATATTGAGTAATGAGTAAATAGGAGTAATAGATATGAGGAGTAAATATTAAGTAACTATGATTAAGTAAAAATAAATATAATTAAGTAAAATTAAGTCAATATAATTAAGTAAAATTAAGTCAATATAATTAATGTAAATATATCTAAGTAACATAATTATCATAAATATATCTAATATAATTAAGTAAACACTAAGAGTAGATATTAAGAAAACATAAAGAGAGAGAGAGAAAGAGAGAGCGAGAGAGAATGAAAATAGAATAGCAATCTGTTTAGGTATCGAATATATTGTGGCAGATTAATCACAGTGGGAGTTAATTAGGACACATCAATCAAGATTCTCAATCAAAATGTATGTTGTGTTTTCCTCCTGTATGTAGGTAGGGTTATTTTTTTCTGTTTT
>BOPN01001661.1:22500-25000 GCA_017312705.2 Penaeus japonicus
GGATATTAATGGAAAATGATTCAGCGATGCGTTTTCTCTCTCCCTCTGGAAAGCTGTTTGAAAAAGCAAGTGGTTAATTCATTACTTACAATTGCATGTCCCATAAAGACGACGTGCTATGATGAGATACAAGAAAGATATAAGTAGCCATATGTGTATAGACATACTTGTGTATTTATACACAATATACGCGTCTCTCTCTGTCTGTCTCTTTCTCTCTCTCTCTCTCTCTCTCTCTCTCTCTCTCTCTCTCTCTCTCTCTCTCTCTCTCTCTCTCTCTCTCTCTCTCTCTCTCCTCCCCCCTCTCTCTTTCCCTCCTTCCTCCTCTCTCTTTCCCTCCTTCCCCCTCTCTTTCCCTCCTCACCCCCTTTCTCTTTCCCTCCTCATAACCGTCACGGAAGATTTGATTCAATCCATCTTACTTTGGAATGTTTAACGAAGTTTGTCGTGAAGGCTGGTGAGATGAATGTCTGTATGATTCTTGATTAAGTTCATTACCATGGTTGATATAATTTTCGTTTGCTTTAGCAATTCAAATAATTTATCTATATTTTTTAGAGTAATTTGTACCAGGGAGATTTTTAAAAAGTTATTCATAGCAAAAGTCTAAACAATGATAAATGATTCAACTTTAACTCTTTACACTTAAATTGTTGCAGTTTTGTATCATATTATCCAAATTAAGATTGAATATGTGAATGGAAATTCATAATTCCTTACTAGAAAAGAAAAAAGGAAATCAGATTTTGAGCTCAGGCAGATCCTTTCAGATACGGTCTATAGAGGTTTTGAAAGAGGTAGGGAAGAATGATAAGAGAGAGAGAGTAAGAGAGAAGGGGGGCAGACATAGAGAATGAGAAAGAGAGAGAATAAGAGAGAAAGGTGAAAGACAGACAAAGAGAGAGAGAGAGATTAAGAGAAAGATACGGGACAGACACAGAGAAAGAATGAGAGATAGAAATAGAGAGAGAGATGGTAGGCCATTCAACCTTCTGGTAGACTATCTTCGAAGTCGTTCCTTCCACGTAGTGTATAAGGTAGCAACTTCTCAAGAGTTTCCCTTCGGTGCAAGTGTTCCACAGGGTAGTGTTCTAGGACCCTTGTTGTGGAATATTAATTTTGGTGACCTACTTGATCTTGTCCTAGAATCATATGCATATGCAGATGATTGTATAATATTCTTCTCATGTGACAAAAAATAGTTAAATGATATTGACAAAAACTTTGGCAAGTCACGTTTGTTGCAGAAAAAAAAATTAAATGATGCACATAGCTTAGCATCAAAACAACTGCACGCTCAAACTCTCAATGAACGACATCGAGATAGAAGATGCAGACGTACTGGACATCCTTGGAATTAAGTTTGACAAATGGATGAATTTCAATAGCCAAATCAAGGATCTCGCCAGGAAAGGAGCTGAGAAACTAGCAGAGCTGCGGCGAATAGCTCCTCTCCTTGATGCCAAAGGATGCAGGATTCTCTACAACTCACAGGTGCGACCCTGCTTTGAATACTCTCCCCTCACTTGGATGGCCTGTTTCCCGTCTTATCTTTAACTTCTGGACTAGGTAGATCCCCGTACACGTCGGTTGATAAACAACTGTGCAGCCACTGCAAGCTAAAGTGAAAAAAGAAACTAAAGGCAAAAGAAGTCAAGCTGCTGGCGTGTTCAGTGTAGAGGTACCGAGATCCAGGACATCCCTGCACCAGCGATCGTTCCTGCCTCACTGCACCTGTCTATGGAATAAGTTTGCTGATTCTCTGGACGTAACTTACTTCAGGTCAGAACAAAGTGTTAAACAAGCAGCGAATAATTGGTAACTCTACAACCCTAAGCACACACATATGTTTATGTGTCTTCTATTCATATAACTTTTATATATGTGTATGTATGTAACATCACACTCGTTTTGATAACAGTGATAAGGAAAATATACATTTATGTAATATTCTTATGAAACTGTAATAGGTAACTCTTAGCTTTTAGACAGGATTCATTAAGCAATGCTTTCTTTAGCTTTACATGTGTGCGCAGGCATGAACATAAACTTGTGGACGAGCTACTTTCATGGCCATTTATTTGTGTTTTATAAAGTGTAAAAAGATATATAATATATATATATATATATATACATATATATATATATATATATATATATATATATATATATATAAATATATATATATATATATATATATATATAAATAAATGAATAAATATATATATATATATATATATATATATATATATATATATATATATATATATATACATACACATATATATATATATATATATATATATATATATATATATAGAGAGAGAGAGAGAGAGAGAGAGAGAGAGAGAGAGAGAGAGAGAGAGAGAGAGAGAGAGAGAGAAAGAAGAGCGAGAGAGAGAGAGAGAGATAGGGGGAGACATTGGATTCAAAATTAGATTTTGAGCTTAGGCAGATCCTTTCAGATACGGTCTATAGAGTTTTTGAAAGGGGTAGGGAA
>BOPN01001661.1:57500-65000 GCA_017312705.2 Penaeus japonicus
CTCTCTTTCTCTATCTATCTCTCTTACTCTCTCTCTCTCTCTCTCTCTCTATCTATCTGTCTATCTGTCTATCTATCTATCTATCTATCCATCTGTCTATCTATCTCTCTATCTCTCTATCTATTTATCTCTCTTTCTCACACACCTTTTCTCTCACATTCCGGAAATTCCGCCTCGCATTCTAACATTTATTTCCTACACGTTTTCGTCCGCAAGATTCCTTATGGAGATCTCACTCGAAATCCCTCCGAGAAATATTATGTATCTTGCTATTGTATCAATAACAATGATTTTGCCTCAAGCTCTTGCCCTTCCTAAAGGACATTGCAGAAAAGGTGGAGAGCAGATGGGATAGTTGCAGTAGGAGTAGGAGTAGTGGTACTAGTAGGAGCAGTAATGGTAGTAGTAGTAGTAGTAATAGTAGTAGTAGTGGTAATAGTGGTATTAGTAGTAATACTAGTAGTAGAAGTAATAGTAAGAGTAGTAATAGTAGTAGTAATAATAGTAGTAATAACAATAGTATTAGCAGTAGTAGTAATGGTAATAGTAATAGAAGTAATACAGCTAATAGCAGTAGTAGTAGTAATGGTAATAGTAATAGTAGTAATACAGCTAATAGCAGTAGCAGTAGTAGTGGTAATCGTATTTAACCCATTGGATACGGGTGACGTGAATGCGCCTACGGTAAAAAAATCATACTGAGGAATATGACCAGTTTATTTTTCAATATTTTTTTTGCTGTTGTTGTTGTTTCTTTACCTATCAGTGTTTTCTGTTATTGTTTTTGCAATCGTAATAAGAGTAATAGTTATATTTAGTTAGATGATGGATATTCTCATTATATTTACTTTTATCACAATAATATAGGTTTACGTTTGTATCCCAAACATAGATGGCACAACTATCTCCTGGCACCAGCAGGATGGAGAACCTTGAATGGCGCTCATCCACGGTCTCTACCAAGCATTAACTTCAGAGAGCGATGGCACACAGCAAGATGTTGACCTCCCGCTTTAAAGCACCAGCGCTGCAGGTTGTACAGGCAGAATAAGAAAGGCAAAGTGAACCAGTTTAAGCACAGGTTGTCTTCCTCTTCATCTCTTCTCTCCCTCCCTCTCTCTCTCTCCCTCTCTTTCTCTCTCTCTCTCTCTCTCTCTCTCTCTCTCTCTCTCTCTCTCGTTGGGATTTTTTTTCTTTCGTATTTGTTCAAGTGAAGAACAAATGTTTTTTTTTCTACTTTCTGTTAAAGTGTGTCTAAGGAACATAATGAGATGATTTAGTCGGCATCAATGTTAATAAGATCTTCAGATGATACATATAAGCCTAATATGTAATAACAAAACAAAATTTAACATAAAAAAAAAATGACAAACACAAAAAAATTCTATAATCATAACGAGCGAAGGACAGATAGTTAGAAAGCCTTGAATATGTCGTGTGATGTTAATAAGGCCTTCAGATGGTACATATAAGCCCAATATGTAGAAAAAAAAGACAAACACAAACAAATTCTAGTATCCTAACGAGCGAAGGACAGATAGTTAGAAAGTCTTGAATATATCTTGTGATGTTCCTTCCCTCTGTTGTAAAGCTTATCTGGTGTAGCAAACATGTACCACTGGATGCCCATTTTGCGATCAAAACAAGAAAATGGGAGCATTGTATCCAACGGCCACGGGGCTTGAATTGTTTTGCTTAAAGTATATTGAAATTGATTATGATAAAGCTACTACTGGATGCTGTCAGTTGTAGTCATAGTCATACAGCATCAATATAGGACTTGAAAAAAGGGGTATTTATGATACTTTAATATGATATTATGTCTAATTGTTACACAAATAAGCTTGACTAAGAGAAGGAATCATTCTATTGAGGAAAGGAGAAAGAGAGAGAGAGAGAGAGAGAAATAGAGAGAGGAAGAGAGAGAGGAGAAGAGAGATAGATAGAGAGAGAGAGAGAGGAAGAGAGAGAGAGAGGGGGGGGGGGGTAGGCAGAGACAGAGCGATGGGAGACGAAAAGAAAGAAATAGGGAAAGAGAAAATGAGAAAGAATGTGACAGAGAGGCAGAGAGATTGAGAGTGAAATAATGATGCAGAGAGAGGAAGTGAAAGAGAAAGAGAGAGGCAGAGACAGATAAGGGGCCAGGAGAAAAAGAGAATGAGAGGTGAAAAACGAGAAAGCGAGAAAGAAAATGAAACGACAAATAAAGAGAAATAGAAAGAAGAAAAGAACACCGATTTCATAATACAAACATCGGTACACTGACCAAGAGAAAAGATAATACATATATCACACATTTATATACCACTCAAAATCAAAATCATTTCATGAAAAAAAATCAGATGTTTTCCCATCAGAAGTGTATTTCGTTCTTTTGATAAGAGAGTCTGTCAGTTCAAACGAGGCAGAAATGTTCATGATTTTGAAATATCTATTTTTGTGCTGGAGGGCGACTTAGGAATGGGTAGACACACACAGCATCAGGAAAAAGTATCACCGGGCTCGTAAACACGTGAGTAAATCCATGGTATGTTTAAGTAACGCCATGAGTAAAGTCAATAGTCTTTCCATTATGAAAGGGTGAGTATTTGTTGTCTATTCAGGTACACGGAGAGATATTATTTATGAATGATTATTAGATATTTTGTGTCTTTTGGTGTATCCCCTAAAACGTACGAAAAAAAAGTAGAAAATAACTTATTAATAGATGCTTACTTAGGCGGTTTTCAAAAGAAAGACCGAAGAGTATGTGATTCTTTTTTTATTAGAATGAAATAAAATACCATCTTCACCTTCACCTTTTACAATTATCATCAAAATCATCACCAGTGTCATCTTCAACATCGTTATGAGGATCACTGTCAGTTGCAATATATCCTCCCATTCAAGTCTTCCTTCCACCTTTATTGCTCTTTTGTTGTATTTCATTCTCCTTCCTTTCACACATTCCCTTCTGTTTTACTTTCCTTTATTTATATCTTACACATAGCCCATTTTTCTAGACGTAAATCCCTTAAGCAAATCTCTCCCTAAGATACCGTGCATCTCACCATTACGAGACACTGAATTTACCTTCTTGTAAAAAATCACTTTCTCTCCATAGGTCTTATCGAAAGCAATACATTGAATGCAACATAACTATTATATATAATATATATAACAACATATATATATATATATAACATAAATAAGAGTCTACATAACTATTACCAGGATGATTACGACACACTACAGGGAAATGTAATTATAAGATCGCATCAATGATATGAAACATGAGAGAAAAATAAACTATATTAGAACAAAGCTTCTGATTATGAAGGGTCTAATTGACAATCGTGTCAATATCTCCTTGAGGTCATATGGGACACGTCATAAATCGGGTTGAGTGAGAGAGGAGATACAGATGAAAGGGGAGAGAAAGAGAAAAAGGAGTTAGCAGCTAGAGGAATGAAGGAGGATGAAGGTGAACGGAAGAGGACGAAAGAGGGAAGAGGGTGAGAGAACGTATAAGAAAGAGAGAGAGAGAGTGAGGGAGAGAGAGAGGGAGGGAGAGAGATAGAGAGAGAGAGAGAGAGAGTGAGGGAGGGAGAGAGAGAGATAGATAGAGAGAGAGAGAGAGATGGAGGGGAGGTAGAGAGAGATAGCAAGATAGATAGAGGGGAAGAGAAAGTTTGAAAAAGGGAAGAGGATGAGATGACGTATAAGAAAGAGACAGAGAAGGAGAGAGAGAGAGAGAGAGAGAGAGAGAAGAAAATAAAGAACGATAAACGGAGACTGAAGCAGATAGACCCACAAACATAAGACCAACTAAAGAGAGGAATCGGATAAAGAACAAAAAAGGGAAGAAAGAAAAGAGAACGAATTTTTCATGTCGGCACTCAACCTCTGCAACTTTGAGTGTCCTTGCAATGGCCTAGAGTTTGTATGTGTATGCCCTTTCTTTCTCTCTCTCTCTCTCTCTCTCTCTCTCTCTCTCTCTCTCTCTCTCTCCCCTCTCTCTCACCCCCCCTCTCTCTCTCTCTCTTTCTCTCTCTCTTTCTCTTTCTTATCAGCTTGCTCCTCTTCTCTCTTTTCCTCGCAAGACATTCGCCTCGTGAAGGAGGAAAAATATTTGTCCTTGCTGCGTCAATCAAACAATTCTCTTGCTATTCATTGTCTTTCATTTCGGTCAGAAAGAGAGAGGGAACTTTCCTTGTCTTTTAAAATGATTTGAAGAGAATTACAGAATTTCTATTCACGAAATTTGTATTTTTCTAGAGTGTGAAATCTAGTTTTGTATATCATGGGACATTTATAATCGTTATCAATGAAGGAGAGAGAGAGAGAGAGAGAAAGAAAAGAGAGAGAGAGAGAGAGAGAGAGAGAGAGAGAGGAGAGAGAGAGAGAGAGTGAATGAGTGGGTGAGAGTGAGAGAGAGAGAGAGAAGGAGAGAGAAAGAGTGAAAGGGAGAGAGAAATGGAGAAGGAGAGAGAGAGAGAAAATGAAAGAGAGAGAAAAAAATACCATCTCATTCTGTCTCAACCACGACAATCTCGGATAAATCTCTCGGGAATACGTTGCTTGCTACTCACTGTTATGTCCTAACTTCCCTATCTCTCTCTCTCTCCCCCACCCCAACCTCTCTCTCTCTCTCTCTCTGTCAATCTATCCTCCCCCCCTCCCCCCTCTTTCTCTCTCTCTCCCTCTCTCTCTCTCTCTCTATCTATCTATCTATTTATCTATCTATCTATCCTCCCCCCTCTTTTTTTTCTCTCTCTCTATCTATATCTCTGTCAATCTATCTATTCCCCCCTTTCTCTTTCTCTTTCTCCCTCTCCCTCTCTGTCTCTCTCTCTGTCTCTATCTCTCTATCTCTCTCTCTCTCCTCCATATCCTACTCCTCCTCCTCCTCCTCCCCTCTCTCTCTCTCTTCTCTCTCTCTCTCTCTCTCTCTCTCTCTCTCTCTCTCTCTCTCTCTCTCTCTCTCTCTCTCTCTCTCTCTCTCTCTCTCTCTCTCTCTCTCTCTCTCTCTCTCTCTCTCTCTCTCTCTCTCTCTCTCTCTCTCCCTCTCTCCCACTCCCTCCTCTCTCTCTCTCTCTCTCTCTCTCTCTCTCTCTCTCTCTCTCTCTCTCTCTCTCTCTCTATCTATCTATCTATCTATCTATCTATCTACTCTGCCTGTTACCCATCTTCGTCTTTCTCTCCCCTTCCACCTGTCTTTCCCGTTTTAATTAAGCAAATTTATGCTTTGTTTCACATTTCTCAAGGCAGGCTATGGGATGTAAGTTCCTCCTTTTATGAAAACTGATATATCCTGTAATGAGGAGAGAGATATGCACGTGTATGAGGAGTTCTTTCTTGTCCTATTTAGGGTTGATGTAATGGCTATAATTGGCAATTTCTTTCTTTCTTTTTCGTCATATTCTTTGTTATCCTGTTTGCTGTGAGTTACATGACGTAGTATGAAATTTTGGATGTATCTTGTTGGGAGGAGTTTGTGCGTATGTGTTTGTGAGTTTGTGTGTTTGTGTTTGTGTGTTTGTGTTTTTGTGTGTGTTTGTGCTTGTGTTTGTGTGCTTGTGTGTGTTTGTGTTTGTGTGTGCTAGTGTTTGTTTGTTTGTGTTTGTGTGTGTGTGCGTGTGTTTGTTTGTGTTTGTGTGTGTGTGCGTGTGTTTGCGTGTGGGTGGGTGTGCGTGTGTGTTTGTGTGTGTATGTGTGTATGTGTCTCTCTATCTATCTCTCTTTCTCTCTCTGTCTCTCTTTCTCTCTCTCTTTCTCTCTCTCTCTCTCTCTCTCTCCACATTGAATTTATGTTTTAGTTGGAAAATCGTGCACTTTCTTGTGTGTTTTTTTTTTTTTATGAATGTTTAACCATCTTAATTTAGCTATCATAGATTAGGTAACTGACTTCATTAACGTTCCTGAATCTAATTAACTTAATAAACGTGATAAGTGTTCTGTCTTTATCAGAGTTTTCATTACGTAACAAGATAAACTCAGCAATTCAAGTATGAACATTTTACATGTGTTTATATCATATACACATACACTACTAATTACACACATTCATTCAAGTACCATGCCTATAGGCGTCGGCGACCAGTGATCTCCAGCCTTCACGATTACAAGTATGACGTATTGAAACAGTAGGTGTCTCCACTTTTAGCCATAATGATCAATCACCGTCTCTCTTGGTCTGCCCCGTCCTCTGCTTCCCTTAATCTTTCCTGTTGTAACAAGATTTTCCAGCCCTTTCCTTCTCATTACATGTCCAAGGAACTTTGACTGCCTTTTGCGAATGTCCTTTAGCAGAGTTTGCTCTTTACCTACTTTTTTTAATATTTGCTGATTTGTTACCCTATCCTTGTAAGAAACTTTTAGCGTTCTTCTAAGGAACCCCATTTCTACTGCATTCAGATAATTTTCATGCTTCTGGGTAATGTTCTAAGCCTCACATCCATACATCAAAATTGGCAAAACGTAGGATCCAAGTACTCTAAGGCGTGTTTTGATGGTTAGTTTATGATTTGTGAAAATGTTCTTCATATTTCGAAATACAGATTTTGATTGTGCTATCCTACTCTTAATTTCAGTTTCACATCTGCCATCTGAAGTTACCCATGCTCCTAAATATTTCAAGTTTTCCACTTGTTTTAAGGTCGAACCATTCAATTTTATATTGCATCTTGGGATATCCTTATTCTTTGATATTACCATTGTCTCTGTCTTCTTTTTATTTAGTCCTAGTCCCAGTTTTTCACTTTCTTCATTAATGATGTCAACTAATTCTTGAAGATTTCTTTCAGCTGTGGCTATTGGGACTGTATCATCTGCATAGCGGAGGTTATGGATGTTGTGACCTCCAATGGCTATTCCAGGCATGTTTAAAAGTTTTCTCATGATGACTTCACTGTACAAAGAGAACAGGTCAGGGGACAGAACACAGCCTTGTCTAACTCCTCTCTTGATCTTTTGATACTCACTAGTTTCACTTTCTATCATGATGGCTGCTGTTTGTTGCCAATATAGGTTTTTACTAATTCTCAAATCTTTCCCATCTACATTAATGTCTTGTAGCATATTCAGGATCTCCTCATGTTTTACTGTATCAAGAGCTTTTGAGTAATCTATGAAGCAGAAGTACAGATCTTGTCCAACTTCTATTGACCTTTCTATAATTGTTCTTAATATGTAAATGGCATTTGTTGTTCCTTTGCCTTCCACAAAACCACACTGCTCTGCTCCTATTTCGGGTTTGACTCTATTCCGTGCCCTTAACATGATGATTCTTAACAATATTTTTGTGATATGACTCATCAAGCTAATTGTCCTGTGCAGGTCACACTCAATTGCTCCTGGCTTTTTTGGTAAAGCTATAAAGATTGATTACACACACACACTCATAAACGTACACACACACACACAAACACACACACACAACACAAACGCAGAAACGAAATCGCAGTTACAATTTTTGTGCAAAATCCTCGCTTGCATTTATACAGGCAGCGTGCAGCCTCT
>BOPN01001661.1:87500-92500 GCA_017312705.2 Penaeus japonicus
CCCATAACTTCCAGAAATCATTCAACCCTCAGACTGCTAAATATAAATTTCAGAAGTATTTTAAACAGAACATCAGAACTGCAGCACATACTCCAAACATATAAACCAGACATAATAGTGGGTACGGACTCTTGGTTGACCTCCGACATTGACTCTGCTGAACTTTTTCCCCCTCCCTTTAGCATAAATGTTACACGTAAAGACCGCCCGACAGATGTTGGTAGGGGTGGCGGTGTTCTCATCGCCATCAAACCAGATATTTTAGTAAAACCTAGGCCTGAACTCGACACTGACTTCGAAATCGTCTTGACACAGATACAGCTTCACAACTGTAAAACACTCCTTCTCGTAGCTTTTTACAGACCTCCTTCTACCAACATTGAATACCTACTAAACCTTGACATCTCCCTTTCACAAATTGACGCTAACAAGAATATATGGATCGCAAGCGATTTCAACCTCCCTGACATCGACTGGACTGCCTTCTCGCCACATGACTCTCCTGATACTGATTTGACAACCCCCATCATTCCACACACAAACAGACGCCAACTACACAACATCTTCATAGACATCATAAATACACTCACTCTCACAAACAGTACTCAATCCAACACGAACACAAAACATAGCACGCACTGGTGGCAACAATAGCCCTAATACCAAATCACACGTTTTTGACCTCTTCCTCACTAACAACACTTTGAATATAACAAACACTGAAGTAATACCAGGACTAAGTGACCACGACATAGTTCTAGTAGACGCAAACCTTAGACCAACCAGACAACAATGAAAACATAGACCTATCTATCGCTACTCAAAAGCTGACACAGACTCCATAACACAAGACCTGATGAACTACAGTGAAGACTTTTTTTTCGACGGACCCATACTCAAGACCCCTTCTTTCAAACTGGGAAAACTTCAAATACACTTTACACACAACCATGTCCAAACACATCCCACAAAACACACCGTCAAATAGAATCACACTCCCCTGGCCTGCCAGAGACCTATCCAGACAACACCGCAAGAAACAAAGACTTTACAGATGCGCGAAAACCGGATACCACAGCTATACTCGCCCTTAAAGACCACAACAACACCTTAAGGACAGACCCAGAACACAAATCCCAAATACTCAACGCCCAGTTCCAATCAGTTTTCACACACGAAGACAACTGTAAATTTGACACTGAAGATATTCTTTACCCTCCAATTCCCTCCCTAGACATCTAGGCTAACGGAGTACAGAATCTACTTACAAAACTTGACACTAACAAGTCTACAGGACCCTACCGCATACACCCCATGATCCTAAAAACCTGCGCCCCCATCGTTGCTTCTATCCTTCAAGTCATCTTCACCCAATCACTCATTACATCCACTCTTCCCAATGACTGGCTTTGCGCAAACATTACCTCTCTCTTTAAAACTGGTGACAGGACTGACGCTTCAAATTATCGCCCTATTTCACTTACATCCATCATCTCCCAGACCTTTGAACACATCATACACAAACACATAATGAACCACATTGACACTCACAACATACTCACAGACATACAACACGGCTTTAGGCCCAGCCGATCATGCGAGACACAGCTCATCACCACTCATCATGACATATCATTACTCCTTGACAGACCTGACATAAATCAAGTTGATGCCATTCTGCTCGACTTTGCCAAAGCCTTTGACAAAGTCCCCCACAGAAGACTCATACACAAACTTAAACATTACGGTATCACAAGACCAATTCTTCAATGGATCACTGTCTTTCTTACTAAACGGACACAACGTGTACTACTCGACGGATCATCTTCGACCTCTATCCCTGTCTCTTCTGGTGTTCCTCAGGGCACTGTTCTAGGTCCTCTTCTCTTCCTGCTTTATATAAATGATCTTCCACTATCCACTCCAAACTCTTCAACTAGACTTTTTGCTGACGACAGCCTCCTCTATAGACCCATAGTGACTGAAGACGACTGCAGACTCCTCCAAGATGATTTAGACACTCTCGAGCAGTGGGAGGTTAAATGACATTCCGGCCCGATAAATGCAAATTGCTCCGCTTCACAAGATCTCATAAACCCATTGAATACAATTACATCTTACACAACCAACATCTTATACTCACAACACAGCACAAATACCTTGGCATTCACCTCTCACATAACATGTCCTTCAACATTGATTATATCACCAACAAAGCTAACAGAACACTTGGGTTCTTGCGGAGAAACCTACACAACTTCACACCGGACATCAGACACTTATCATATAATTCACTTGAGTACTGTGCTGCAGTGTGGGACCCTTACACGAAACACAACATTGAGAAGCTCGAGCAGGTCAATACTAGGGCTGCCAGGTTCATCACACGCAATTATACACGAACACCTGGCATTACATCTAATATAAAGAAACAAATAAACATGGATCTGCTCCAGACACGCAGACAGGCACATAGACTAACAATCATGTATAAAATCACAAACAACCTTATAGACATACGCAAACAGGAATATCTCCAAACAGCACAAACACGCAAACACTCACATAATTTCAAATATCTTACATACCACACTAGCACTGACACCTACAAGCACTCCTTCTTTCCACGTACTATTCGTGATTGGAATAGTTTACCCCCCAAAATTGTTAATATTAATAATTTTAACACATTCACAAAGGAATTGAATAAGCACTTGTCTCTCAGCACCCCTTGATAAACCTTTCCCCCCATCAACCAAACCATCAACTACGCATTATAGATTCAGATTCAGAGTAAGATTCCGTCAACAAATATTTGTCAGCATCATTATTTCAAATTTAAAATTACTTCAGTAATTAAACTCATTTCTTATCTTAGTCTCGAACTTCGTGCACATCTCAAACAGTCTGAGAATCTACGTCCTTTACCTTCTGCGGCGAAACGATTTGCTGCCGCAGTTTGCTCGTATTGCACGTTTTCGCATATAAACTGAACTTAATTGCACCCTGATGTTGCGCCTTGGACAATCTTGTACCGCGCCTCGCCGATTTTGAACTGCGTGAATGTTGCAAGGGCGTCGTTTGCAAAGAGGAGCGAACTAACTTGCACCATTGCTTTGCCTCTGTTGTCCTTGTACCGACGTAGGTACAGGGATGATAACAATGTTGATGTTGATGGTGATAATGATAGTGATGGTTATGGTGATGATGATTATGAGAATTATGATGGTGATGAGGAGGAGGAGGAGGGTGATGATGGTGATGAGGAGGAGGAAGAAGAGCAGGGGGAGGAGAATAACTTGGCTAATACTACTAATAAGAGCAGTATTAATATGATAATAATCATTATTATGATGATAATGATAAAGATGGAAGGTAGGATAACTGCAACAAAACTAATAATAACAGATTTTGATATTGAGAATATGATGATTATGATGGTGATGATGATGATGATTATGATGATGATGTGATAATAATGATGAAGATGAGGATGAGTATGGTGATGATGATGATGATGAAGATGATAAAGATGGTGATGATGATAATGATGGTGATGATGATGATAATGATGATAATCAAGATGATGGTGAGGAGGAGGAGGATAACGTTAATGGTATTATTAATAAAAGCAGTAGCAATATAACAATGATGATTATAATCATCATTAGTAGCAATAGTTGTAGCATTAACATCATCACCCTCATCCTCATAATCATCATTATCATCATCACCATCCTTGTTCTCATATTCATCACCATCATCAATGCTATGAACAAAAAGAACAAAAACATTGAAATTTAGCAAACATCTATATTACAACAAAAAGATATTGCTCATTGAAATTTAACAAATATCTCTATATTACAACAAAAAGATATTGCTCATTGAAATTTAACAAATATCTTCCATATTACCATTTTATCACAGCTTCTAATTTCCCAAAGGAAACTTCCCTTCAAACGCCCTCCATTCTGACAAGCGGTTAGAGACCGAAACCCCTATTCAACTTTTTCTGGATCCGCTCTAGTTACTGTGGGTGTGAAACCACGGAAGTGCGATATTTCATCTTTTATGGCTTCATATTTTACAGGATTTCCAAATGATATTTACGATAGGATGGTCATTACTTTCTTGGAGGGGAAAAAAGCGATTGATATACAAATGTTTGTAAAATGAAACGAGGTACAACGTGGAATATGTACTCTTAGGAGCGTGAAAATACTCATTGTATGAAAGTATTATGAAATGTCATTATCATTATTATTGTTCTATCATTATTATTATCATGATTATATCATAATTATTAGCATTATTATTGTTATGATTATATCATTATCAGCATTTTTTTGTTATTATCATCATTAGTCTTATTATCATCTTCACTAATATCATCATTACCATTATTAATTTCAATATCATCATTAATATTTTTTCTATCCATATTATTATCATAATTATCCTTATTATCCTTATCATCTTTATAATCATTATCATTATTGTCATCATCACCATCATTATAATTTTCAAAATTTTTATCATCAGTATAATATTGTCATCATCATTATATCATCTATGTCATTGCTATCATAATAGATATTATTATTATCATTATTATCATTATTGTTATTATCATTGTTATAATCATTATTGTTATTATCATTGTTATTATCATTATCATTTCCATGATTATCATTTCTGTTATCACCATTACTACTGCTATTACTACCATTGATACTATTATCATTATCATCATCATAATCGTTATCATTATTTATAATCGTTATCATCATTATCATTTTTATTGTTTTATTATCATTATCATTTTTATTGTTTTATTATCATTATCATTTTTATTGTTTTATTATCATTATCATCATTACAACTATTATCATTATCATACTGTAAACGAAATATGTATTTTTTTTTCTTTCTTTCTTTTACTGTCCCATTCATAACGTTATCAAGAATGGAATCTTCACATTAAGTCTATCGTTCCG
>BOPN01001661.1:97500-107500 GCA_017312705.2 Penaeus japonicus
AGAGTATTATGAAATGTCATTATTATTATCATGATTATTAGCATTATTATTGTTATGATTATATCATAATCATTAGCATTATTTTTTATTATCATCATCATTCTTATCATTATCAATTTCACTAATATCATCATTACCATTATTAATTTCAATATCATCATTACCATTATTAACTTCAATATCATCATTAATATTTTTTTTCTATTCATATTATCATAATTATCCTTACTATCATTATCATTTTCATAATCATTATCATTATTGTCATCATCACGATCATTATCATCATCATTATTATTATCATCAGTATAATATTTTCATCATCATTTTCATTATCAATATCATTGCTATGATAATAGATAGATATTATTATCATCATCATCATTATCATTATTGTTATTATCATTATCATTAATATCAGTTACATGATTATCTTTATTGTTATCATCATTATCACTGTTATTACTACTATTGATACTATTATTATTATCATCATCATTATTGTTATTATTTTTATCATCATTATCATCATTATCATTGTTTTATTATCATTATCATCATTACAACTATCAGCATTATCATACTGTAAACGAAATATGTAAGTATTTTATTCTTTCTTTCTTTTACTGTCCCAATTCATAAGGTTATTAAAATTGGAATTTTCACATTTGTTGTGTATTTGTTACGTTTATCGTTCCGTAGATCCTCTCAGCATTGCAGAGCCACGTGCCTGCAAGAGTATACATACGAGATCAATCTGTGGATCACAATAACATTATCCTGGACATGTTTATGATTCCAGACAGATGCTTTCGGGCCTTCCTTTGGCGAGGAACAGGAATTCCTTGACGTAACAAGTCGCAAATATCGTTTCTAGATGGGAGGGAATTGGGGGAGGGAGGATAGTAGAGGAGAGAGGGAAGGAAGGGGAGGAGGGAGGGAAGGAAGGGAAAGAGGGAGGGAAGGGAGGAGAGGAGAGGAGAGAGAGGGAAGTGAGGGAGGAAGGGAAGGGAGGGAAGGGAGGGAGGGAGGGAGAAATGAGATGGAAGGAGGAAGAGGGGAAAAAGGCGAAGGAAGAGGAGGGAGGGAGGGAGGGTGGGCAGAGGAGGAAAAATGGCGAAGGAAGAGGAGGGAGGGGGGAGGGAGAAAGAGGAAGGAGGGAGAAAAGAAGAAAATAGATGGAGGAAGGAAGAGAAGGGATGGGAGGAGGAAGAGGACGAAGAGGAGGGGGGAAGGAGTAGGGAGGGAGTGCTCGTTAGATTAGCAATTGCCTCACAAGTCAGTCAATCACTTGTGCTCTAATACGAATCTTGATCAGCAATACGCACAATAAAACAACAAACAACAGAAATAACAACAGCATACTAATAACACAGGATCCCAGTGCATTTGGTAAAGCAAGGATCACCACCTGAGTGCAACGTGCCAGTGCTGTATGAATTTCCTGTTTTTCATAATAATGATAACAATAATAACAGTAATAATGATAATAACAATGATGAATATTTATGCAATTATTATCTAACATGCAACTGGCGTGCCATAGTCAACTTTTATATATGTATTATTATTATTGTCTCAGTACCGGAAATCATCTTTCACATATCGACAGATGCCAATTATAAAAATTCGGTATTACCCATCTGTGATTATACCCATATGTCAACACTAAAATCTCCCATTTATTGTACTTCAATGTATCATATTCCGTCTTGGTATATTTTTCTTGTTTTATTTTTCTTCCAGCCAATATCCCACTAATAAAATATTTCTCGTAATTGACAGTAACATCGTAAAACTTTTTTCTCGTTCCCTCGTGATCTAACTGTAACTTATCATTCAACGAAATCTCTCTCTCACATTTCTCTCTCTCTCTCTCTCTCTCTCTCTCTCTCTCTCTCTCTCTCTCTCTCTCTCTCTCTCTCTCTCTCTCTCTCTCTCTCTCTCTCTCTCCTTCTCTCTTTCTGTCTCTCTCTCTCTCTCTGCCTCTCTCTCTCTGTCTCTCTCCCTCTCTATATATCTATATATCTCTCCCGCTCTCACTCTCTCTTCATGAAACATGAAGAAAATCAACAATAAAGAAAATGTATGAAAACGTGGGAAATGAGGAATACATGAGAAAGTAAATACATGAGAGTAAGACACAAGGAAGGAAACCCATGAGAGCGAAGGATATGAATGAATACACTTGGAATTAAATATATGAAAGCGAGATAAGAAGAATGTAGCGAAAGAGAGATGTATGAAGGGAAATATATATATATATATATATATATATATATATATATATATATATATATATATATATATGCATATATATATATATATATATATATATATATATATATATATATATATAAGCAGGAGATCAGACAGTCCCTCTAGATCGGAACTGACGTGATATGGTGCGTTCATTCAACTTGCATCTATAAGGTTATTGCAAGCAGAGTGCAAACTATAGAAGAAAGCGTAAACTTTTTTTTTAATCTTATGTGCTTCATTTCCGTGGATCTGAAATGGGTTTGAATACATTTTCCTCGATCGCTGAATCCTTCTTTCTTTCCCTTGCATTGAACCGTCATTCACGAAGGATTTCCCGTTTGAAAGCACGTCCGAATAGCTTCGTTCCGTCTTCCTTCTTATCATCTTCTCCTGTTCCAATCCTTTCTCACAAGCGATATACCGATGCCGATAATTTCCTCCTCCGCTTTACACGGCACGTAACATCTGAAAGAATGACCATTCTCGTGTGTCCCTTTCGTGTCAAATAGCAGTGATTGACAGCACATCTTCCGTGCACTCTTTCAGACACATGGCGCCTGGGATCGAGGAGTCGTCGTCAGCTGTTGATGGCGCCATCTCCGAATCAACAGACCACCACACCACTCACGTGTGCAAAAATACAACGGCAATACAATACAGAGAGAAAGTGGAGAATCGGGATTCTCGAAAGGAGAAGAAAAGGGAAGATAACATATGGCAGCTAGCTATCTAAAGTGAAGTTCAAGTGGAAGATTTAAAAAAAGGGGGGGGGGGCGTTACCCCTGGCCCGTCTCGGAAACTCCATTTATAGTAAGAGGCGCGTCTAACACCTGTTGTGAATGGACTACATGCGGGTGTTGACGGCGAACCCATTCCCTGGTTCTCTGGAGGTTTTTTCTTGATGAGGTATGTCATGGACGTCTTGCCATGCTCGTGAAAGTGTTATTCGTGTGATTCAAGCATACTGATTTTCGTGTGTGTGTCTTTTTTATAAGTGTTAGAAGCGTTGAAGGAAGTAACTGTTATATTGGTTGATGGTGGAATTTCGCTTAGGGGGCTATGGTGGTGCCCTTGAGGAGAGTAGGCACTGACAGCGGCACTCTCTTGCCTGATGAAATGCCCTTCCAAGTATCGAACCTCCGTATTGCGTTGGCAGCTCTTCTTTTGGTTCACTTCTTGTAATACACGACTCTGTAAACAGGCGATAGTGTGAGAGACAGCAGACGGAGAGACAAAGACATCCATTAGAAAGAGAGACAGGGAGGCAGCCATTCAAATAGACAGACTTTAATGGTATTATTAATAACAGCAGTATCAATACAACAATGATGATCATAATTATCATTACTAGCAATAGTTGTAGCATTAACTTCATCACCCTCATCCTCATAATCATCATTATCATCATCACTATCTTTGTTATCATATCCATCACCATCATCAACGCTATGAACAAAAACAACAAAAAACAAAAGATACAGCACAGTGAAATTTAACAAACATCTATATTACAACAAAAAATACTGCTCATTGAAATTTAACAAACATCTTCTATATTACAACAAAAAGATACTGTTCATTGAAATTCAACAAATATCCTCTATGTCATACCAAAAAAAATATTCCTCATTGAAATTTCAACGCTATGAACAAAAACAACAAAAAACTAAAGATATAGCACATTGAAATTTAACAAACATCTTCTATATTACAACAAAAAAGATATTGCTCATTGAAATTTAACAAATATCTTCCATATTACCATTTTATCACAGCTTCTAATTTCCCAAAGGAAACTTCCCTTCAAACGCCCTCCATTCTGACAAGCGGTTAGAGACCGAAACCCCTATTCATTTTTTCTGGATCCGCTCTAGTTACTGTGGGTGTGAAACCACGGAAGTACGATATTTCATCTTTTATGGCTTCATATTTTACGAGATTTCCAAATGATATTTACGATAGGATGGCCCATTACTTTCTTGGGGGAGAAAAAGCGATTGATATACAAATGTTTGTAAAATGAAACGAGGTATGACGTGGAATATGTACTCTTAGGAGCGTGAAAATACTCATTGTATGAAAGTATTATGAAATGTCATTATTATTATCATTGTTCTATCATTATTATTATCATGATTATATCATAATTATTAGCATTATTATTGTTATGATTATATCATAATCATTATCATTATTTTTTGTTATTATCATCATCATTCTTATTATTATCATCTTCACTAATATCATCATTACCAATATTAATTTCAATATCATCATTAATATTTTTCCTATCCATATTATTATCAAGATAACCCTTATCATCTGTATAATCATTATCATTATTATTATTGCCATCATCACCATCATTATCATTATTGTTATCATCAGTAGAATATTGTCATCATCATTATCATCATCAATATCATTGCTATCATGATAGATATTATCATCATCATCATTATTATCATTATTGTTATTATCATTATTATTATCATTATCATTTCCATGATTATCATTACTGTTATCATCATTACCACTGCTATTACTACTATTGATACTATTATTATTATCATCATCATTATCGTTATTATTATTTTATAATCATTATCATCATTATCATTATTATTGTTTTCATTATCATTATCATCATTACAACTATCATCATTATCATACTGTAAACGAAATATGTAAGTATTTTTTCTTTCTTTCTTTTACTGTCCCATTCATAAGGTTATTAAGAATATAATTTTCACATTTCTCGTGAATTTATTACGTTTCTCATTCCGAAAAACGACCGAGCATATTGGGAGGGGGGGGGGGACACAAGGGTGAGGGGGGACCTAAGCTTTCCATGGACGAGGTAGTGCCATTTTGTCCACAAATAAAAGGACCCCAAAGTTTGCGAACGACTTACCCATAAATCAAGGATTCAGAAACCAACCCATAAATCTGAGGGGCTTGGAATAAGTAACACTAAACGAGGAAGAAGAAGAAAGAAAAAAAAAGACGATCTCGAAAAAAATGTATCCCTAAAAAAAGACACGTCCCTTTCGAACAACATAATTCACTCTCAAGAGAACTAGGATTTTTGTTTTTCCATTTTCCTTCATCAGGTAAGAGTGGAAGGGTTATTTGCGTCCAGGGAAGGGCGAAGGACATGGGAGACAGTCCTTCACTTCTCTTCAACGGGAACTTCCCACATTTCAGATCCAAATAAACGAGGGAAGTTTTGACTGCATGGGACTAATAGAAAAAACTTCTTTGATTCAGACTATATCACTGGAAGAAGATGATTACATGTCATATACATTCGAGAAATGCCAGCAAAAATTTATGGATAACCAGAAAGAGGTCGATAACAAAGAACAAGTATAAAGGGGAGAAAAAAGAAAAAAGAGGTAAAATTTCAAAACTATTCTTTTATATCAGGCAGTTTTGATATCCCAGAATTTCCCAGAGAAATCGGAAACACAAATTGCTAAATTCCGTCAAAGAAAGAACCTTGTAAGGATCCTCGTAAGGAGTCACAAGAAGAAGAACTAAGATTCCAAGACAAAAAGCCACTCATTGATCTTTTTCTACACCTCTTCATGATTCATATCAATAATATTCAAACAGAATATAAACAAACAGATTAAATACATACACATCGGCAGAAAAAAAAAAACATTAAAATAGACAATAACTCAGATGGAGATAAAGGCCAACATACACAAATTAATCAATATTCAAACACCAGTAGATCCTCTCAGCATTGAAGAGTCACGTGCCTGCAAGAGTATACATGCGAGATCAATCTGTGGATCACAATAACATTATCCTGGACATGTTTATGATTCCAGACAGATGCTTTCGGGCCTTCCTTTGGCGAGGAACATAAATTCCTTGACGTAACAAGTCGCAAATATCGTTTCTAGATGGGAGGGAAGGGGGGGGGGAGAGGAGAGGAGAGAGGGAAGGAAGGGAAGGAAGGAGGGGAAAGAGGGAAAGGGGGAGGGAGGGAAGGAGGGAAGGGGAGAGGGAAGGGAAGGAGGGAAGGGGAGAGGGAAGGAAGGAAGGGAAGGAGGGAAGAGGAGAGGGAAGGGAGGGAGAGAGGGAAGGAGATATGAGATGGAAGGAGGAAGAGGGAAAAAAAGGCGAAGGAAGAGGAGGGAGGAAGATGAGGGAGGGAGGGTGGGTGGGTGGGGAGGGGAGGGAAAAAGGCGAAGGGAGAGGAGGGAGGGGAAGGGAGAAAAGAAAAATATAGATGGAGGAAGGAAGAGAAGGGATGGGAGGAGGAAGAGGACGGAGAGGAGGGGGGGAAGGAGTAGGGATGGGGTGCTCTTTAGATTAGCAGTTGCCTCACAAGTCAGTCAATCACTTGTGCTCTAATACGAATTTTGATTAGCACTACTCAAATAAAACAACAAACAGCAGAAATAACAACAGCATACAAATATCACAGGATCCCAGTGCATTTGGTAAAGCAAGGATCACCACTTGAGTGCAACGTGCCAGTGCTGTATGAATTTCTTGTTTTTATAATATCAATAATAGCAGTGATAATAATGATATTAACAATTATAAATATTTTTGTAATTATTATCTAATATGATAATTACACGTCAACTTTTATATATGCAATAATATTATTGTCTCAGTACCGGACAGAATCTTTCACATATCGACACATGCTATTTATAAAAATCGGGGATTAATCTCTTCTACCAAATAATAAATAACATTGCAATATATGAGAACACTTCAAAATCTCCCTTCGCAGTTTTAGTATCATCTTCCGTCTATATATATTTGTTTTATTTTTCTTCCTGCCTATATCTCACTGGTAAAATATTTCTCGTAATCGACAGTAACAACGTAAAACCTTTTTCTCGTTCCCTGGTGATCTTCCTGTAAGTAATGTATCATTCAACGGAATTTAAAAAAAAAAAATGTTTCCTCTCATCTCTCTCTCACCTTTTCTTTCTCTCTCTCTCTCTCTCTCTCTCTCTCTCTCTCTCTCTCTCTCTCTCTCTCTCTCTCTCTCTCTCTCTCTCTCTCTCTCTCTCTCTCTCTCTCTCTCTCTCTCTCTCTCTCTCTCCATGAAACGTAAAGACAATCAATGGTATAGAAAATGTATGAAAACGTGGGAAATGAGGAATACATAAGAAAATAAATACATGAGAGCAAGACACAAGGAAGGAAACCCATGCGAGCGAAGGATAGGAGTGAATACATTTGGAATTAAATATATGAAAGCGAGATATGAAGAATTTAGCGAAAGAGAGAGGCGTGGCGAAGGGATATATATATATATATATATATATATATATATATATATATATATATATATATATATATATATGTATGTATATATATATATATATATATATATATATGTATATATATACATATATATATGTATATATATATATATATATATATATATATATATATATATATATATATATATATATATATATATATATATATGTATATATATATATATATATATATACATATATATATATATATATATATATATATATATATATATATATATATACATATACATATATATATGTGTGTATATATATATATATATATATATATATATATATATATATATATATATATATACATATATATATATATATATATATATATATATATATATATATATATATATATATATTTATTATGAGAAATCAGTCAGTCCCTCTAGATCGGAATTGACGTGATATGGTGCGTTCATTCAATTTTCATCTATAAGGTTATTGCAAGCAGAGTGCAAAACTTCGGGTGAAGAAAGGTGTACCTTTCATTTCCGATCTGAAATGGGTTTGAATACATTTTCCTCGATCGCTCAATCCTTCTTTCTTTCCCTTGCATTGAACCGTCATTCACCACGGATTTCCCGTTTGAAAGCACGTCCGAAGAGCTTCGTTCCGTCTTCCTCCTTATCATCTTCTCCTGTTAGCAAATATCTTCCATATTACCATTTTATCACAGCTTCTAATTTCCCAAAGGAAACTTCCCTTCAAACTCACTCCATTCTGACAAGCGGTTAGAGACCGAAACCCCTATTCAACTTTTTCTGGATCCGTTCTAGCTACTGTGGGTGTGAAACCACGGAAGTACAATATTTCATCTTTTATGGCTTCATATTTTACTGGATGGTCATTACTTTCTTTGGGGGAAAAAACGATTGATATACAAATGATTGTAAAATGAAACGAGGTACAACGTGGAATATGTACTCTTAGGAGCGTGAAAATACAAATTGTATGAGAGTATTATGAAATGTCATTATCATTGTCATTGTTCTTTCATTATTATTATCATGATTATATTATAATTATTAGCATTATTATTGTTATGATTATATCATAATAATTAGCATTATTTTTTTGTTATTATCATCATTTTTATTATTATCATCTTCATTAATATCATCATTACCATTATCAATTTCAATATTATCATTAGTATTCTTTATTATCATAATTATCATATTATCAAAATTATCCTTATCATCCTTATAATCTTTAGAATCATTATCATTATTGTCATTATCACCATCATCATCATCATCAATATCATTGTTATCATAATAGATATTATTATCATTATCATCATCATTATTATCATTATTGTTATCATTATTATTATCATTATCATTTCCATGATTATCATTACTGTTATTATCATTACCACTGCTATTACTACTATTGATACTATTATTATTATCATCCTCATTATCGTTATTATTATTTTCTATCATCATTATTATCATTATCATTATTATTGTTTTCATTATCATTATCATTATTGCAACTATCATCATTATCATACTGTAAACGAAATATGTAAGTATTTTTTCTTTCTTTCTTTTACTGTCCCATTCATAAAGTTATTAAGAATATAATTTTTATCATTTCTCGTGAATTTATTACGTTTCTCATTCCGAAAAACGACCGAGCATATTGGGAGGGGGGGGGGGAGACACAAGGGTGAGGGGGGACCTAAGCTTTCCATGGACGAGGTAGTGCCATTTTGTCCACAAATAAAAGGACCCCAAAGTTTGCGAACGACTTACCCATAAATCAAGGATTCAGAAACCAGCTCATAAATCTGAGGGGCTTGGAATAAGTAACACTAAACGAGGAAGAAGAAGAAAGAAAGAAAAAAAAGACGATCTGGAATAAAATGTATCCCTAAAAGAATGACACGTCCCCTTTCGAACAACATAATTCACTCATAAGAGAACTAGGATTTTTTTTTTTTTTTTCATTTTCCTTCATCAGGTAAGAGTGGAAGGGTTATTTGCGTCCAGGGAAGGGCGAAGGACATGGGAGACAGTCCTTCACTTCTCTTCAACAGGAACTTCCCACATTTCAGATCCAAATAAACGAGGGAAGTTTTGACTGCATGGGACTAATAGAAAAAACTTCTTTGATTCAGACTATATCACTGAAAGAAGATGATTACATGTCATATACATTCGAGAAATGCCAGCAAAGATTTATGGATAACCACGAAGAGGTCGATAACAAGGAACAAATATAAACGAGAAAAAAAAATCAAATTTAAAACTATTCTTTTATAACATGCAGTTTTGATATCCCGGAATTTTCCAGAGAAATCGGAAACATAAATTGCTCAATTCCGTCAAAGAAATAACCTTGTAAGGAGTCACAAAAAGAAGAACTAAGATCCTAGGACAAAAAGCCACGCATGTATAACCTATAATAGACGT
>BOPN01001661.1:132500-140000 GCA_017312705.2 Penaeus japonicus
CTTCCTCCAAGCAACTTATCCATGATAACAGCAAACAAGAACGGGCTCAGGGCTGACCCCTGGTGTAATCCAACTTCCACCTTAAACCCTTCTGTAGTACCCACTGCACTTCTCACTGCTGTCATACACTCATACATATCTTGAACCACCCTTACATACATTTCTGGCATCGATGACTCCCGCATCCAGTGCCACAGTTCTTCTCTTGGTACTCTATCATATGCCTTCTCTGGATCAATAAACACACAATCCATTTGCTTTTGTCCCTCTCTGTACTTCTCCATCAACATTCGCAGTGCAAAAATGGCATCTGTGGTACTTCTCACTGGCAAATAACCAAACTGTTCATCACAGATTCTGCAGCAGCTCCTTAGCCTTGTGCCTATCACCCTTTCCCTCAACTTCATTGTATGATTCATTAGTTTGATGCCCCAGTAGTTACCGCAATCCTGTGCATCTCCTTTGTTCTTGTAAATGGGTATCAATGTGCTCTTTCTCAACTCATCTGGAATTTTCTCTCCTGCAAGGATTTTGTTGAATAGGGATGTTAAGTATCCAACCCCTGCGTTTTCTAGGCTTATCCATGCTTCTATAGGAATATTATCTGGTCCTAAAGCTTTGCTTCTCTTTATCTTTTTTAGTGCCTTGTTTATCTCGTCCTGTGTTATTCCTGCTACCATTACTTCTGCCATCACCCCATTTTCCTCTCTCATTTTCCTGGGGTTTTCAACATTCATCAGGCCTTCAAAGTAGTCTTTCCATCTCTGCAGCACCTCCTCCTCAGAGGTCAACACTCTATCCTCAACATCCTTTGTCAGCCTGATTTGTTGTACGTCCTTTGCTGCTCTCTCCCTTTGCTTTGCCACTCTATACACCATGTTTCCCCCCTCTTTCGTATCCAGCTTCTCATATATCTCCTCACTTGCTTCTTTCTTTACTATCGCTACTGCTACCTTTGCCTTGTTCTTCGCTTCCTTGTACAAAAGCTTGCTTCTCAGATCTTTTCTTTTGTGCCACTCTTTCCTTGCTTCTTTCTTTCTCACAATAGCTTCCTGTACTTCTTCGTTCCACCACCATGTTTCCTTGTCCTACTTCTTTTTCCCAGTTGTCACACCAAGCAATTCCTTTGCTGTTTCCCGCAATACATTCGACAAATCTACTCAGGTGTTGTCTTCTTCCCACTTCATCTTCTGGTCTACCTCCAATTAAAATTTTTCTCCAAAGTTTTTTTTTCTCGTAGTCTCCACCACTTGATTCTAGGTTCTACCTTTACTTCTCTTCTCCTTCGGCTCATCAGCCTCATTTTCCCAATGCCTACATGGTGTTGTTTTGCCACAATTTCACCTGGAATGACCTTACAATCTCTGCCTTCCTTCAAATGCATTCTGCGGCACAGGATGTAATCAATCTGAGTATGCCTCCACTTGTGTATGTGACCTTGTGTGATTCACGCTTACTATAAAAGGTGTTTATCACAGCCATGTCTGGGCGATGGGCAAAGTCTACAATGGTTTGGCCCTCGTTATTACGTGCACCATACCCATACTTTCCTATCACTCTCTCGTCTCCACTGTTTCCCTCACCAACATGTCCGTTAAAATCCGCACCAATTATGAGTCTTTCCTCCTTTAGAATCAACTCAGCAGCTTCATCTAGCTTTCTCCCAAAACTCCTCTTTCTCTTCTCTGTCACTTCCCATCTGTGGGGCATAGGCACTCACCACATTTAACAGAACACCATCTATCTCCAGTTTCAGACTCATCATTCTGTCTGTTATCCTTCTCACCTCCAACACACCATTTGTGTGCATTCCTCTCACCACCACACCGACACCATTCCTCGCTCCATTCTCCCCATGGTAGTATAGCTTGTAACCAGCACCCAGATCCCTCGCCTTACTCCCTTTCCACTTTGTCTCCTGTAAGCACAAAACATCCAGTTTTCTCCTCTCCATCATGTCCACAATCTCTCTGCTCTTTCCTGTCATTGTTCCCACATTCAGTGTACCTATCCTCACATCTACCTCTTTCTTCATCTCTCTCTTTCTTCTTACACGGTTTCCACCTCACCTGTTCTTTCTTGGTTGGCTAACAGTCACATATTTTCCACTGCTACCCTGCTGGCCCACAGCAACAGTGGCGGCCGTTTTTATCCTGGGCCCCGACCGATCCAGTATGGTATTCTGTTGGTTTTCGCGCATCATTGATTTGGCTGGTTTTACGCCGCTTGCCTGCTGTCGCAACCCTCTGCATTTCTCCGGGCTTGGGACCGGCACCAACTCGCAGTGGCTTCTACGTCCGGTGGCTGCATTATATATGTATATATATATATGTGTGTGTGTGTGTGTGTGTGTGTGTGTGTGTGTGTGTATGTGTGTGTGTATATATATATATATATATATATATATATATATATATATATATATATATATATATATATATATGCAGTCCACAACATGACCCAGTATATTTTCCCCTCTTTCTCAAACAAGCCTTCTCTGAACGAGATCTTCCCCCCAGTGAAATTGCACCGACTTAATTCACGACGAAGAATCTAAGTCGGGTGCTATGAAATTCCGAGCTGCAATAAAACCGGCGAGTAAATACAGAGTATGTTTATCTGTCTTCCTGCGCCAACGCTTCAGGAGGAATGATAATCTTTTATTATCCTTTCAAGCCCACACATGCAAATAGACACGCGTAAACACCTACACACATACAGACATGGAGAAAGATGCGAGTGAGAGGGAGAGATAGAGAGAAAGAGCGAGTGAGAGGGAGAGATAGAGAGAGAGAGAGAGAGCAAGAGACAGTGAGAGAGAGAGAGACAGAGAGAGAGAGAGAGAAAGCAAGAGAGAGTGAGAGAAAGAGAGAGAGAGAGAGCAAGAGACAGTGAGAGAGAGAGAGAAGGGGGGAGAGAGTGAGAGACAGAGAGAGAGAGAGATAAAGGGAGAGAAAGAGAGAAGCAGGCAGACATATAATTACGCAGTGTAAGAACGAGAGCTGCAAGAGAAGGAAAGAAAATGAGAGATAGATTATGAGACAGATAAATAGATGGATATGTATGTAGATACATAGAGATGGAAAAATATTAACAGATGAACAGATAAGTAGATAAATATACATTGAGAGACAGTGAAAAAGAAATAGAGGTAGGAAGAAAAAGTTAAGAGAGAATTAGAAAGAGGTAGGTAAACAGATAGATAGCATAGGAGAGTGAAAAGAAATAAAAGGGGAAGAATAGGGAATGGGGTATAAAGAGAAATCCATAAACCTTCCAAAAATTACCTTAGTAAGACATAATTCCTCATGTCATTCATGAGTTTTGAGAAAAGTCGTTTGTATTTGTTTACGAGTTTCATACAGTTATATAAATATATATATATATATATATATATATATATATATATATATATATATATATATATATATATATATATATATACATATATATAAGTTTCCACTGTTCTATCTCAACCATAATAAACATATAAATAACAATAACAATAATGACAACAATAATAATAACAATGACAACGATATTTTTTTCTGTATCTTTGTGTGTGTGTTTGTGTGTGTGTTTGTGTGTGTGTGTGTGTGTGTGTGTTTGTGTGTGTATGTGTATTTGTTTGTGTGTGTGTGTGTTTGTGTGTGTGTGTTTGTGTATGTGTGTGTGTGTGTAAAGAAGCTATTGGGTTCAATGCCAATTTCAAAAGACTTTCTTTACAGCCACTTTCAAAGAGCGTTTGGAATTTCACTGCCTTCTTGACGAGTATCTTTACTGGATAGCTACTGATTAGATGTTCCATGCCCCTCGTTAACAGCGTATTCAGCATGTGTGTCTTGACCTATCTATGCTAATGCTGTGTCCTAGGTCGGCTGATCACCAGGGCTTGTTACTCTACAGAAAAAAAAGGTGTTTTATGAAAATCCTTGAACCTTTCCAGCCTTGTGATTTTATATTTTTTTGATCTCTAGTGATGTGGCTATACATGCTTTCAATCAACCGTTGCAAGGGATAATGCAATTTGTATTTAATTCTTTTGGATTTAGTGGTAGGTATTTCTTTCTTTCTTTTTATTTTCTTTCTTTTCTTGTTTTTTGTTGGTGTTGTTGTTGTTGTTCTTGCCCTTCACGTAAGGCCCTGACATTTGAGAAAGTTTTTGATCCCAAGAAGTTTTGAAACGTCCCACCATCCTAAACTTGTGATGGAAAAAGTCAGGCATCATTGTATGTAATTTCGAAACTACTCTCTCCCGTAACATTTCCTCGTATTGTGCGACGGTCTTACGTACCCACAACACTGCAATCACAATCACAATCACAACATTCAGACAAGCATGCGTCATTATCCAAAATTCAATAACACACACAAACACAACACAAGGACAAACATTATTTCTTTTTTTTAACAATACGAAACGAACCATCTCCATTCTCATTTTAAAGGTGTAAATGTGCTTCTAGACAAGATTAATCCCGTACTTAAACGAAAGCTAAACTTAGGACTCTCAAATAACCAGAATAACAACTAGTTACTGTGTCAATCCTATTAAGAGTGACCCGTGAGAAAAAAAGGTCTTTGGGACATATTATCTAACTCTGATTCGTTATAGACAATCGGAAAAAGAATAGGTTGCCAATAGCGGATATATCAAGAGCGGTCACAAGGGAAAACTTTTCCTGATATATGGTGTGGACACTATAAATTGAATAGGGGTATTTTGGAGGCAATATTTCTCTGTCTGTCCTTGTATTTTCAGTTGGATGTTTTTCTCTCTCTCTCTCTTTCTCTCTCCGACTCTCTCTCTCTTTCTCTTTCTCTCTCTTTCTATCTCTCTTTCTATCTCTCTCTTTCTCTTTCTTTCTCTCTCTCTCTCTCCGACTCTCTCTCTCTTTCTCTCTCTCTCTCTCTTTCTCCCTTTCTCTCTCTCTCTCTCTCTCTCTCTCTCTCTCTCTCTCTCTCTCTCTCTCTCTCTCTCTCTCTCTCTCTCTCTCTCTCTCTCTCTCTCTCTCTCTCTCATTCTCCCTTTCTCTCTCTTTCTCCCTTTCTCTCTATTTCTCTCTGTCTCTCTTTCTCTTTCTCTCTCTCTCTCTCTCTCTCTCTCTCTCTCTCTCTCTCTCTCTCTCTCTCTCTCTCTCTCTCTCTCTCTCTCTCTCTCTCTCTCTCTCTCTCTCTCTCTCTCTCTCTCTCTCTCTCTCTTTCTCCCTTTCTCTCTCTCTCTCTGTCTCTCTTTCTCTTTCTCTCTCTCTCTCTCTCTCTCTCTCTCTCTCTCTCTCTCTCTCTCTCTCTCTCTCTCTCTCTCTCTCTCTCTCTCTCTCTCTCTCTCTCTCTCTCTCTTTCTCCCTCTCTCACTCTCTCTCTCGGTCTCTCTTTCTCTCTCTCTCTCTCTCTCGCTGTTCGTTCCTTATGCAGACAAATCTATATCTTCGTTCTATCGCTATCATATTTCTCCTTCCATTCATCATTACTCCCCTCTTCCTCTTTTTATCGGAATTTCCTCCTATTCCACGTTCGTTGCTACCCAAATAGGGGTTGAAATTCATTAGTGAATGATATATTTAATATCGTGGGAATCCTCAATAAACGCTTTATGTTATTATTACTATAATGCCACACTGAAATAAATATATGTAGTATGTAGGCATAATTTGTTTTTCTCTCTCATCCCTGTGTATATGTATCAATGAATTCATTCGTAGGTTATGTGTCCTCCACACACATACACACACACACACACACACACACACACACACACGCACACACACACACACATTCTTCTTGTGTATGTATATATATATATATATATATATATATATATATATATATATATATATATATATATACATACATATATATATATATATATATATATATATATATATATATATATATATATATATATATATATATATATGTATGTATATATATATATATATATATATATATATATATATATATATATATATGTATGTATATATATATATATATATATATATATATATATATATATATATATATATATATATATATACACATACCCGTGTTTATACCTATTTACGGCTCCGTGTGTGTGTCTGTATGTATGCGTGTGTGTGTGTGAATACTTTGTACACAGATATTAATATACAAATTACCTCAGTGTCTCTGACCCGCCTTCCTCCCTTTCCCTCGTATAAATAGGTAATAAATGGGTAACAAGGAACCGTTTGTCCCTGTATCTAGCAAGGGCGTTATGAACTTTTGATGGGAAAGAACAGGGGCCTTAACTTCTCTTGCAATTTATTCCCATCAGAACAATAACTGCTCTCATAAACTTTCTAGTCTAAGATGGCTTCTGTCTGAGTAGTTATATAGATCACAGGGGCATATCACAATGCTGGAACTTTTCCTTGTGCTCTCCCTCTCTTTCTCTCTCTTTCTCTTTCTCTCTCTATTTCTCTCTCTCTATTTCTTTCTCTCTCACTCCTTTGTTTTTCTCTCTTTCTCTCTCTCTCTCTATTTATTTCTCTCTCTTTCTTTCTTTCTCTCTCTCTTTCTCTCTCTCTTTCTCTCTCTTTCTTTCTCTCTCTCGCTCTCTTTCTCTCTCTCTCTCTCTCTCTCTCTCTCTCTCTCTCTCTCTCTCTCTCTCTCTCTCTCTCTCTCTCTCTCTCTCTCTCTCTCTCTCTCTCTCTCTCTCTCTCTCTCTCTCTCTCTCTCTCTCTCTCTCTCTCTCTCTCTCTCTCTCTCTCTCTCTCTCTCTCTCTCTCTCTCATTCTCTCTTTCTCTCTCACTCTATTAGTTGAGAGGATGCTTAAAGTAGGTATCTTAAAGAAGATATCTAAGAAACAAGAAACGTGGGTTGTATAAAGTACGAGTTGCATGCATGTTGATAGATTGATTTATCATCATCATCATCATAATCATTATCATTATCATTATTATCATCATGATCATTATCATTATCATCATTATTATTAGTAGTAGTAGTTTGAGTAGTTGTAGTAGTAGCAGTTGTAGCAACAGCAGCAGCACCACCACTAAGAGCAGCATTAGCAGCAGCATTAGTAATAGTGATAGTAGTAGTAGTAGTAGAAGTAGTAGCAACAGCAGCAGCAGTAGTAGCAGTAGCAACAACATTAGCAACAACATTAGCAATAGCAGAAGTAGGAGTAGCAACAACAGTAGCAATACACTCAGTGAAGTCCAAACGCCCACACCAAAGATTAAGCTTACGAAAAGGAAACATCATTCTTTGCACAGTAGATGCACTTCACTAAACCAAAAGAAAGGTAGTAAGAGATTCTCGCCGCTTACTTATGCTCACACTGTATAAGAGAGGTAGACGGGAAAAACAGCCTTAAGACCTGGTTCTAAAAGGCCCGAAATCGCGTGGCACACTCCATCCAACCTGTCCATCGCGCGGAGCCAACAATGGGAGCAAAAATGGAGGCGATCCAGTGAAGACGACAATCAGGCTACTCGTCTCTGAGGCAACAAAGCCACTGCAAGGACGTCGTC
>BOPN01001661.1:145000-157500 GCA_017312705.2 Penaeus japonicus
TATAAACATATATATACACGTATATATACATATACAAATATGTATTAGATCTTTGAAAAGAGTTCGGCCTGAGAATGGTGTGAATACCCTGACCACACACGCGTTGTATTCGAGTGTCTTGCATGTCCCCCTCGAAATATTGCGTCGTCATGTTTCTTCCCATGGCGAGACATAAGAGAGAACCGAGGCACAAGGAAGAAGAGAGAGTTAGGGACGTTTCCTCTCCTTCTCTTCTCTTCTCTCTCTCTCTTTCTCTTCTTTATCTCTCTCTATCTCTTCTCCTCTCTCCCTCTTCTCTTTTTTTTCTCTCTCTCTCTTTCTCTCTTTCTCTCTCTCTTCTCTTCTTTTTTTCTTCTTCTCACTCTCTCTCTCTCTCTCTCTCTCTCTCTCTCTCTCTCTTTTCTCCTCTTTTCTCTCTCTCTCTCTCTTCTCCTCTTTTCTCTCTCTCTCTCTCTCTCTCTCTCTCTCTCTCTCTCTCTCTCTCTCTCTCTCTCTCTCTCTCTCTCTCTCTCTCTCTCTCTCTCTCTCTCTCTCTCTCTCTCTCTCTCTCTCTCTCTCTCTCTCTCTCTCTCTCTCTCTCTCTCTCTCTCTCTCTCTCTCTCTCTCTCTCTCTCTCTCTCTCTCTCTCTCTCTCTCTCTCTCTCTCTCTCTCTCTTGTCTTCTCTTTATCTCTCTTTCTCTTATCTTCTCCTTTTTCTCTTTCTTTCTCTAATCTCCTCTTTCTCTCTCTCTCTCTCCCTCTCTCTCTCTTTCTCTTCTCTTCTCTTCTCTTCTCTCTCTCTTCTCTCTCTCTCTCTCTCTCTCTCTCTCTCTCTCTCTCTCTCTCTCTCTCTCTCTCTCTCTCTCTCTCTCTCTCTCTCTCTCTCTCTTTTCTTCCCTCTCTCTCTTTTTCTTCTCTCTCTCTCTCTCTCTCCCTGTCTCTCTCTCTCTCTCTCTGTATCTCGCTCACTCACTCTCCCACACACACATTCCCTTCCCCCCCCCCCCCTTACCACCTACCTCCCTCCCTTACCCTCATTTTTATCCTTTGAAAAAACAATACATAAAATACAAAGGCGATGCTAAACCCGTCATACATCTTGTAATAACATTAGGAAAGTTGTTTTGTATTTTTCTTTCATCGTTCCTCGGGTGACATTTCTGTTTTCCTTTTTTGTTTTTTTCGTTTTTTCTTTTTTATTACGTTTGTATTCTGCATAGCCTTTGTTGCTGTGAATGCCAGTCCATCTTCTTTTTAACTAAGTTTGTATTTCCTTCTCAAAAATAAATTTCTTCGCTTCAACATAGTCTCAGTAATGTTAGTTGTATATATATATATATATATATATATATATATATATATATATATATATATATATATATATACATATATATATATATATATATATATATATATATATATATATATATATATATATATATGTATATTTATATATATATATATATATATATATATATATATATATATATAATATATATATATATATATATATATATATATATATATATATATATATATATATATATATATATATATATATTATATATATATATATATTATATATATATATATATATATATATATATATATATATATACATATACATATATATATATATATATATATATATATATATATATATATATATATATATATACATATATATATATGTTCGTGTAGGGGTGTGTATGTGTGGTTATGTGTTTGTGTGTGTGTATGTGTGTGTGTTTGTGTGTGTGTTTGTGTGTGTGTGTGAGTGTGTTTGTGCGTGTGTGTATGTGTGTATTTGAGTGTGTGTGTATATGTGTATTCGAGTGTGTGTGTGTGTGTGTGTGTGTGTGTGTGTGTGTGTGTGTGTGTGTGTGTGTGTGTGTGTGTGTGTGTGTGTGTGTGTGTGTGTGTGTGTGTGTGTGTGTGTGTGTGTGTGTGTGAGTGTGTGTGTGTGTGTTTTACAGTAATTGCTTCTAATCCAACATGAGCTCTTCCTTCTTCCATTTTTTTCCTTTCAAATAATTCGTATTGTTTCGTACATATTTTTTGTCGGAAATGAAAAAGGAAACTTCTTTTCTTTCTTTTTTTGACTCAACAGATCGAAGCTTTTTTTCTGTTGTGACAATGTATTTCAAGCTGTAATCTCCTCCTACCTATCTTTTTTTTATGTTTATCTAATAATAACTTCATCCCGTATTTTCTGACATTTGTTGAGTTAGTTTGAAAATGAAATTGTTTTTTCTTTTATCGCGTCGAAACATAACATAACACAACATAATTAACATAACTTCCTTTCTATACGTGATTTTTTTTTTCTAAAACAAAACAGTAAAAGCAAATATATTAAGAAAAGAAAACAACACATATTACATGTCAACACGAACAAACAAACAAATCAAACATATCCTTTACCCTCTACCATTAACCCGAGTAATAACAGTATAAACAAACAGTATAAACAAACAGTACAAACTAGACTCAGCTTCGAGATCAACAAATAGATAAAAGAAAAGAAAAGAGAGAGAAAAAAGTGGTATTCAAGGAGCGAAAAGAGAAAAAAAATTCAAGAGCAAAGAAAAGAGAAAAGAACGTGGTATTCAAGGAGCAAAGAAAAGAGAAAACTAAAGTGGTATTCAAGGAGCAAAGAAAAGAGAAAAAAGTGGTATTCAAGGAGCAAAGAAAAGAAAAAAAAGTGGTATTCAAGGAGCAAGGAAAAGAGAAAACAAAAGTGGTATTCAAGGAGCAAAGAAAAGAGAAAACAAAAGTGGTATTCAAGGAGCGAAGAAAAGAGAAAACAAAAGTGGTATTCAAGGAGCAAAGAAAAGAGAAAAAAAGTGGTATTCAAAGACAAAGAAAAGAGAAAAAAATTGAGTATTCAAGGAGCAAAAGAAAGAGAAAATAAAAGTGGTATTCAAGGAGCAAAGAAAAGAGAAAAAAAAAGTGGTATTCAAGGAGCAAAGAAAAGAGAAAAAAAGTGGTATTCAAGGAGCAAAGAAAAGAGAAAAAAAGTGGTATTCAAGGAGCAAAGAAAAGAGAAAAAAGTGGTATTCAAGGAGCAAAGAAAAGAGAAAAAAGTGGTATTCAAGGAGCAAAGAAAAGAGAAAAAAAGTGGTATTCAAGGAGCAAAGAAAAGAGAAAAAAGTGGTATTCAAGGAGCAAAGAAAAGAGAAAAAAGTGGTATTCAAGGAGCAAAGAACAGAGAAAAAAGTGGTATTCAAGGAGCAAAGAAAAGAGAAAAAAAGTGGTATTCAAAGAGCGAAGAAAAGAGAAAAAAAGTGGTATTCAAGGAGCAAAGAAAAGAGAAAAAAGTGGTATTCAAGGAGCAAAGAAAAGAGAAAAAAAGTGGTATTCAAGGAGCAAAGAAAAGAGAAAAAAGTGGTATTCAAGGAGCAAAGAAAAGATAAAAAAGTGGTATTCAAGGAGCAAAGAAAAAAGAAAAAAAGTGGTATTCAAGGAGCAAAGAAAAGAGAAAAAAAGTGGTATTCAAGGAGCAAAGAAAAGAGAAAAGTGGTATTCAAGGAGCAAAGAAAAGAAAAGAGAAAAAAAAGTGGTATTCAAGGAGCAAAGAAAAGAGAGAAAAAAAGTGGTATTCAAGGAGCAAAGAAAATTAAAAAAAATTATTCAAGGAGCAAAGAAAAGAGAGAGAAAAAAGTGGTATTCAAGGGGAAGGTCACACGGCATTTATGTTCATGGGGAGATTTCAGGTTTTGCTAAATACAGTCTTGGAAGGAAAGATTCCATTTCTCTTTTATGAAATTATTACAAGGATTATTTCGTGGTTCTATTCTACTTGTCGACACGTAGTCTACGTACTTGTGTTTTTTTCGTGTTTATCTTCTTCTTCTTCTTCTTCTTTCTTCTTCGGAGTAACGGTGTTGAAATGCTATCGCAAAATTTGATGTACTTATTTTTTTATTTTTTTTCCCTTATTCTTCTTGTTTTGTTCTATATCCTCCTTCTCCTTCTTCTTCTTCTTCTTCTTTTCCAACGATATTAGTATCCATTCCTCCTCCTCCCCCCCCCCCCCCTCCTTCCTCCTAAAGGCTCGCGAATGCCGACGACGTCCTTGCAGTGGCTTTGTTGCCTCAGAGACGAGTAGCCTGATTGTCGTCTTCACTGGATCGCCTCCATTTTTGCTTCCATTGTTGGCTCCGCGCGATGGACAGGTTGGATGGAGTGTGCCACGCGATTTCGGGCCTTTTGGAACCAGGTCTTAAGGCTGTTTTTTCCCCGTCTACCTCTCTCATACAGTGTGAGCAGTAGTAAGCGGCGAGAATCTCGAAGTATCTTTCTTTTGGTTTAGCGAAAGTGTGCGAATTACATGACGTAGATAGGAATAGCCTTTTCCCTTCTCTCTGTATCTACTGTGTGAAGAAAGGTCATTTCCTTTCGTAAGGTCCATCTTTTACCCCAAACGAAAAAAAAAAATCTTATCAGTAAAGTACAGGAGGCTGTTTTTTGTTTTGTTTTTTTAGTAATTAACATGCTTCATACTTTCCCGTTCAAATTATTTCCTTTATTTTGTTAAAACGCTGCCATCAAGACACCAATTAAAGGCATGACACGCGCAGACACTCAGTTATACCAAAGGGAGTGTAGAGGAGTACCAAGTTGCGCAGTCAATTAAGTTTGTGTGCAATTATCTTGTCTCTCGTGTTTACCCAGCAATTAAATTGTGTGTAAATGAAGACGTAATGTACCTAAAAAGAATTAAACAGCTCACAAACCATGCGTGAACATCAATACCATAACTTTTCAGACACTGATAAAAAAAAAAAAAAAAAAAAAAAAAAACGAGTCTAAGAGAAATTATCATTCAGCTTTCGTCCTTTAAATGAATGAACATACACGACAAGGGATCCCTTCATCTACCCTCACAGGAATTGACTTAATTTAGGATGCAGGGTGGGCTCGGGTTTAAGCGAGGGCGACCTACTCTATGGAGTAACAGATTGGGAAATGTGGGGGCGTGCTGAATTCCTTGCGCTGAATTTTAATGTTTACATGTGGTTTTATGTGTGAAGGAAAAGGTATGGTGTAGGCGTCTGTGTGTGTGTGTTTGTATATATATATAAGTGTGTGTATATGTGTGTGTGTGTGTGTACATATATATATATATATATATATATATATATATATATATATATATATATATATATGTGTTGAATCAGGTGATAAGTTTTCAGAATAAAGAAAGTAAATGGATTCAACACGGACAAGGCCAATTATACTAAGTATAGGAGAAGTGGTCGTAATAATATATATATATATATATATATATATATATATATATATATATATATATAAGTGTGTGTATATATGTGTATATATATATGCATATGAATACACACATATACATGTATATACATATATATATACACATATATATATATATATGTATGTATGTATGTAGATACATATAAATAAATGAATATGTAGATAGATATTTGCATATACATCATATATAATCAAAAAGACGGAAACAAAAGAGAATTAATGACCCGGAAACAACAGAGAATAACAATATGCATAGATATCATTAGGGATTGTAATGGCTTTACACTGTAATAGTAATAGTATGCCATTGGGTTGATTGATCTTATCAACATGGGTTTCCGTAGTACAATAGTTCTCGTTAATCTGAACTCTGGTTGTTGCAAATTCAACGGCACAAGCTAGTCTTCTCCTTTCACACATTTCTGATAAATGGAAATGGATAGCAAAACTTGCTGGTAGATTAACGGTGTAAAAGTGTACTTTGCGTAATAAACTCTACTAAAAAAAGTTAAATTAGATGTTGTGGTAATTTGAATCATAGATCGAACCCCTAAGAAGAGTCACTGTGATGTTATTTTCATTTAACTAAAAATATTGATCTAAGATGAGAAATATATGATGTTCTGTTCTTGCTCTTGTTCTATAACAGTATAAACTGAAGAAGTCATTGCAATAGATCATATCAATATAATGGTCATATGAATAACCCTTACCAAGCAGTTGCGTAAGGGATATTGCTAGGTTCGTGTCGTTATAAGCTGTGTAGGTAGTGAAATGTTACGTGAAGTAAGCTTAGAGTTATGAAAATTGTTTTCTGTGGTAATGTTAGCTATTTGGGGAGTTCCGGTTATGTCATACGTATTTTAGGTTTCATTTGTTACGGATTTAGTGTATGTAATCTGTTTATTTTATCATGTAGTCCTTATGTAAGGGAATGGATATGTGTGTGTGTGTGTTTGTGTGTGTTTGTGTATGTGTTTTGTGTGTGTGTGTGTGTGTCATTTACTCATACTCATATTCATACTTATGTATATACACACACACGCGCGCGAGTTTTTTTTTTTTTTTTTTTTTTTTTTTTTTTTTTTTTTTTGCTCCGCGTGTGTTTATTTTATCGCGTACTCAATCAGAACATTTAGCATTCACGGGAGTCATTTGCAATTCATGGATTTAAATTTGCTTTACATCCTCTGTCGTCACGCCTAATCTTTTATTCATATAAGATATATTGGTTATGCTGGGATGAGAGGAAAATTTTAGTTGAGTGAAATTATAAATTACACACATGGCCGAACGTGTGGGCGTAAGTGTGTGTGTGTGTGTGTGTGTGTGTTTATATATATGTGTATATATATATATATATATATATATATATATATATATGTATATAAATATATATATATATATATATATATATATATATATATATACATATATATATATATATATATATATATATATATATATATATATATATATATATATGTATATATATATATATATATATATATATATATATATATATATATATATATATATATATATATATATATATATATATATATATATATATATATATATATATATATATATATATATATATATATATATATGTATATATATATATATATATATATGTATATATATATATATATATATATATATATATATATATATATATATATATATATATGTGTGTGTGTGTGTGTGTGTGTGTGTGTGTGTGTGTGTGTGTGTGTGTGTGTGTGTGTGTGTGTGTGTGTGGATGTATGTATGTATGTACACATTTGTATTATAACGAACTAATGCATTTTCCTCCTCCACATATTTCATCACAAAGAGCAATAAAAAACGGCAATAAAGATAAAACTAACAGTTCACTTGTCTTGATAAAAAGAAATAAGATATAACATTAAAGAATTAACAAGAAAAAAAGAAGTTTTACGACCTAAAAAGAAATAGCTTATACAACCCCAGGATAACTCCTCGAATAGATGTCTGATTGTAGTGGAGGGGTAGGGGGGTTGAGTAGTTTCAACCCCCCTCCCCCTTCTTTTCTCCCCCTTAATCTAAAGTCTACCCCCCCTCTCCCCCTTAATCTAAAGTCTCACCCTTCTCCCCCTTAATCTAAAGTCCCCCCCCCTCTCCCCCTTAATCTAAAGTCTCACCCTTCTCCCCCTTAATCTAAAGTCCCCCCCCCTCTCCCCCTTAATCTAAAGTCTCACCCTTCTCCCCCTTAATCTAAAGTCCCCCCCCCTCTCCCCCTTAATCTAAAGTCCCCCCCCTCTCCCCCTTAATCTAAAGTCCGCCTCCCCTCTCCCCCTTAATCTAAAGTCTCCCCCCCCTCTCCCCCTTAATCTAAAGTCCCCCCCTCTCCCCCTTAATCTAAAGTCCCCCCCCTCTCCCCCTTAATCTAAAGTCCCCCTCTCTCTCCCCCCTTAATCTAAGTCCCCCACTCTCCTCCTTAATCTAAAGTCTCCCCCTCTCCCCCTTAATCCTAAAGTCCCCCTCTCCCCCTTGTCTAAAGTCCCCCTCTCCCCTTAATCTAAGTCCCCCTCTCTCCCCTTAATCTAAAGTCCCCCTCTCCCCCTTAATCTAAAGTCTCCCCACTCCCCTTAATCTAAAGTCCCCCTCTACCCCTTAATCCCAAGTCCCCCCCCTCTCCCCTTAATCTAAAGTCTCCCCCTCTCCCCCCCTTAATCTAAAGTCCCCCCCTCTCCCTCTTAATCTAAAGTCCCCCCACTCTCCTCCTTAATCTAAAGTCTCCCCCTCTCCCCTTAATCTAAAGTCCCCCCCTCTCCCCCTTAATCTAAAGTCCCCCCCCCTCTCCCCCTTAATCTAAAGTCTCCCCCCTCTCTCCCCCTTAATCTAAGTCCCCCTCTCCCCCTTAATGCAAGTCTCCCCCTACGCCAATCTAAAGTCCCCCCCTCTCCCCCTTAATCTAAAGTCTCCCCTCTCCTTAATCTAAAGTCCCCCCCCCTCTCCCCCTTAATCTAAAGTCTCCCCCCTCTCATAATCTAAAGTCCCCCCTCTCTCCCCCTTAATCTAAAGTCCCCCCCTCTCCCCCTTAATCTAAGTCTCCCCCCTCTCCCCCTTAATCCCAAAGTCCCCCCTCTCCCCCTTAATCTAAAAGTCCCCCCTCTCCCCCTTAATCTAAAGTCCCCCCTCTCATAATCTAAAGTCCCCCTCTCCCCCTTAATCTGATCCCCCCCTCTCTCCCCCTTAATCTAAAGTCCCCCCTCTCCCCCTTAATCTAAAGTCCCCCCCCCTCTCCCCCTTAATCTAAAGTCTCCCCCCTCTCCCCCTTAATCTAAAGTCTCACCCTTCTCCCCCTTAATCTAAAGTCCCCCCCTCTCCTTAATCTAAAGTCCCCCTCTCCCCCTTAATCTAAAGTCCCCCCTCTCCCCTTAATCTAAAGTCTCCCCCCTCTCCCCCTTAATCTAAAGTCTCCCCCCTCTCCCCCTTAATCTAAGTCCCCCCTCTCCCCTTAATCTAAAGTCTCCCCCCTCTCCCCCTTAATCTAAAGTCCCCCCCCCTCTCCCCCTTAATCTAAGTCCCCCCTCTCCCCCTTAATCTAAAGTCCCCCCTCTCCCTCTTAATCTAAAGTCCCCCCCTCTCCCCCTTAATCTAAAGTCCCCCCCCTCTCCCCCTTAATCTAAAGTCTCCCCCCTCTCACATAATCTAAAGTCCCCCTCTCCCCCTTAATCTAAGAGTCCCCCCCTCTCCCCCTTAATCTAAAGTCCCCCCTCTCCCTCTTAATCTAAAGTCCCCCTCTCCCCCTTAATCTAAAGTCTCCCCACTCTCCCTCTTAATCTAAAGTCTCCCCCCTCTCCCCCTTAATCTAAGAGTCCCCCCCTCTCCCCCTTAATCTAAAGTCCCCCCTCTCCCCTTAATCTAAAGTCCCCCCCACTCTCCCCTCTTAATCCCAGAATCCCCCCCCCTCTCCCCCTTAATCTAAAGTCTCCCCCTCTCCCTCTTAATCTAAAGTCCCCCTCTCCCTCTTAATCTAAGTCCCCCCCTCTCCCCCTTAATCTAAAGTCCCCCCCCCTCTCCCCCTTAATCTAAAGTCTCCCCCCTCTCCCCTCTTAATCTAAAGTCCCCCCCCCCCCCTCCCCCTTAATCTAAAGTCCCCCTCTCCCTCTTAATCTAAGTCCCCCCTCTCCCTTAATCTAAAGTCCCCCCCCTCTCCCCCTTAATCTAAAGTCCCCCCCCTCTCCCCTTAATCTAAGTCCCCCCTCTTTCCCTCACCAATCTAAAGTCCCCCACTCTCCTCCTTAATCTAAAGTCCCCCCCTCTCCCCCTTAATCTAAAGTCCCCCCCTCTCTCCCCCTTAATCTAAGTCTCACCCTTCTCCCCCTTAATCTAAAGTCCCCCCCCCTCTCCCCCTTAATCTAAAGTCTCCCCCCTCTCCCCCATGATAAGTCCCCCCCTCTCCCCCTTAATCTAAAAGTCCCCCCCCCTCTCATAATCTAAGTCTCCCCTCCCTTAATCTAAAGTCCCCCCTCTCCCCCTTAATCTAAAGTCTCCCCTCCCCTTCTCCCCTTAATCTAAAGTCCCCCCCTCTCCCCCTTAATCTAAAGTCCCCCCCCCTCTCCCCCTTAATCTAAGTCCCCCTCTCCCTTAATCTAAAGTCCCCCCCTCTCCCCCTTAATCTAAAAGTCCCCCCTCTCCCCCTTAATCAAGTCTCCCCCTCTCCCCCCTTAATCTAAAGTCTCCCTTCTCCCCCCTTAATCTAAAGTCTCCCCCTCTCCCCTTAATCCTAAAGTCTCCCCCTTCTCCCCTTGATCTGGGGTCTCACCCCCTCTTCCCCTTAATCTAAAGTCTCCCCCCTCTCCCCTTAATCTAAAGTCTCCCCCTTCTCCCCCTTAATCTAAAGTCCCACCCCTCTTCCCCCTTAATCTAAGTCTCCCCCTCTCCCTCTTAATCTAAAGTCTCCCCCCCTCTCCCCCTTAATCCTAAAGTCTCCCCCTCTCCCCCCTTAATCTAAGTCCCCCCTCTCCCCCTTAATCTAAAGTCCCCCCCTCTCCCCCTTAATCTAAAGTCTCCCCCCCCCTCTCCCCCCTTAATCTAAAGTCCCCCCCCCTCTCCCCCTTAATCTAAAGTCTCCCTCCTTCTCACCCTTAATCTAAAGTCCTCCCCCTCTCCCTCTTAATCTAAATCTCCCCCTCTCCCCTTAATCTAAGTCCCCCCCCTCTCCCCCTTAATCTAAAGTCCCCCCCTCTCCCCCCTTAATCTAAAGTCCCCCTCTCCCCCTTAATCTAAGTCTCCCTCCCCTTCTCCCCCTTAATCTAAAGTCTCCCCCTCCCCCTCTTAATCTAAAGTCTCCCCCTCTCCCCATAATCCCTAAGCCCCTCTCCCCCTTAATCTAAGTCCCCCCCCCTCTCCATAATCTAAAGTCCCCCCCTCTCCCCCTTAATCTAAAGTCTCCCCTCCCTTCTCCCCCTTAATCTAAGTCTCCCCCCTCTCCCTCTTAATCTAAAGTCTCCCCCCCCTCTCCCCCTTAATCTAAAGTCCCCCTCTCCCTCTTAATCTAAGATCCCCCCTCTCCCCCTTAATCTAAAGTCCCCCCCTCTCCCCCTTAATCTAAGTCCCACCCCCTCTCCCCCTTAATCTTTAGTCTCCCCCTCTCACATAATCTAAGTCCCATCCCCCTCACACTCCCCCCACCAATCTAAAGTCCTCTCCCCCTTAATTAAATCCCCCTCTCCCCCTTAATCTCAGAGTCCCCCCTCTCCCCCTTAATCTAAAGTCCCCCCTCTCCCCTTAATTTAAATCCCCCTCCCCCTTAATCTAAATTCCCCCCCTCTCCCCCCTTAATCAAAGTCTGCCCCCCCTCTCCCCCTTAATCTGAAGTCCCCCCCTCTCCCCCTTAATCTAAAGTCCCACCCCCTCTCCCCTTAATCTTAAGTCTCCCCCCCTCTCCCCCCACCCAATCTAAGTCCCATCCCCCTCTCCCCCTTAATCTAAAGTCCCCCCCTCTCCCCCCTTAATTAAATCCCCCTCTCCCCCTTAATCTAAAGTCCCCCCCTCTCCCCCTTAATCTAAATTCCCCCTCTCCCCCTTAATCTAAGTCCCCCCCCCTCTCCCCCTTAATCTAAATTCCCCCTCTCACATAATCTAAAGTCCCCCCCCCTCTCCCCCCCTTAATCTAAAGTCTCCCCCCCTCTCCCCCCTTAATCTAAAGTCTCCCCCCTCTCCCCCTTAATCTAAATCCCCCTCTCCCCCTTAATCCCTAAAGTCCCCCTCTCCCCCTTAAATCTAAAGTCTCCCCCCTCTCCCCCTTAATCTAAAGTCCCCCTCCCCCTTAATCTAAAGCCCCCCCTCTCCCTTAATCTAAAGTCTCCCCCCCTCTCCCTCCCCCTTAATCCTAAAGTCCCCCCCCTCTCCCCCTTAATCTAAAGTCTCCCCCCTCTCCCCCTTAATCTAAAGTCTCACCCCCCTTTCCCCATAATCTAAAGTCCCCCCTCTCCCCCCTTAACGTCTAAAGTCTCCCCCTCTCCCCCTTAATCTAAAGTCTCCACCCCCTTTCCCCCTTAATCTAAAGTCTCCCCCCTCTCCCCCTTAATCTAAAGTCCCCCCCTTCCCCCTTAATCTAAAGTCTTCCCCCCCTCTCCCCTTAATCTAAAGTCTCCCACCTCTCCCCCTTAATCTAAAGCCCCCCCCCCCTAATCTTATGATATAATGTCAGTGCTGCAAGTAACGTAAGAAATAAAACTCTAGTCAATTGCCACAGTTGAGAATACTTTCAGTTTCAGACCTCACGGAAAATCCTAATATCAGATCGGGTAAAGATGAAAGCTTTTGATAAAGTGTTATCGTGAACATTTTATATGTTAACTTTTAACTTTAACAAACCATCTGTTAAGGCACCTTTGCATCTCAGATTCTTTAGGCCTTTTGGGACTTTCTTTTGACAGAATTTTATATTTTAAGGAGAAGGAGTTTTGAAGGAAATTGTTACTAGATAACGTATTTTATAAACTACCTTTTCTGTGTTGATTTTTTTTTTTTTTTTTTCAATGAGATTATCAAATATCTGCCAACAACTGTGCCGTGACTTGATACAAAAATGCGGTTAATCACAATCTTACATGCAGGAAACAGTAAAGTTAATTCATAACATTGAGAGCAGCGCCACTAGAACTTCTCAGAAAAATTGCCAAATGCAAAATTTCCACTAATTTCCCAACAAGTCCTTAGTCATCCTACCCCCCCCCCCTTACTTTTAAAT
>BOPN01001661.1:190000-192500 GCA_017312705.2 Penaeus japonicus
TATATATGTGTGTGTGTGTGTGTGTGTGTGTGTGTGTGTGTGTGTATACATATGTATACATACATATATACATATATGTGTATATATATGTTTGCATATATATATATATATATATATATATATATATATATATATATATATATATTTCATCATCAGCTTGTATCATTCCACTGCAGGACGTAGGCCTCTCACAATCTTTTCCAGTCATTCCAGTCTTGTGCCCCCGGTTTCCAGTTCACTCCTGCAAAATTCGCTATTTCATCTCGCCATCTAGTCACTGGTCTTGCCCTTGGTCTCTTTGTGTCGTCTATTTCCCATTCTGTTGTTTTCTTTGTCCACCTGTTGTTCTGTCTCTGATATATATGTTCTGCCCACTGCCACTTTTTCTTCTTAATGCTTTTACATATATCCTCTACTTTTGTTTGTTGCCTGATCCATGTAGCTCTTTTCCTGTCTCTTAAGTTAACTCCTAGCATAAGCCTTTCCATTCCTCTTTGACCACTTACTAATTTCCTCTCAAGTACTTTGGTCGTAGTCCATGTTTCCGACCCAAATGTTATGACGGGGAGGAGAAAATCCTTTCTCTTTAGACATAGTGGCAGACGACCTGGTAATATATTAATATATGTACCAAAGGCACTCCAACCTAGCCTGATTCGCCGTTTTATCTCAGCTTTGCAGGATATACTCCTCTGTATGAGTTGCCTTTGGTATACATACTCGATTACTGCTTCTAGTACCTCGCACTGTATTTGTATTTGCTTAACTGGGGTTCGACTGTTGAACATGACTTTCGTCTTTTTCATGTTCCTTTTAAGGCCAATCGTCAGACTTTCCCTATTCAAATTGCTTAGTGATTGTTGTAATTTTTTTGCTGACTCGCCAAAAAGAACAATGTCATCTGCAAATCTTAGATTGCTTAAGTGTTCATCCTCTATTTTAATCCCTTTCTCCTTCCAATCTAACTTCTTGAATATTTCTTCTAAGCAAGCCATAAACTGAGATGATGTCGCCCTGCTTAGCACTCCTTGTTTACGAATTGCATCTAGTACTGCTGCTATCTGTATCGAGTCGAATGCCTTTTCATAATCTACGAATGCCATACGTAGAGGCTTCCTGTATTTGTTTGTTTTCTCTTTTACTTGGGTAAGTGTGTGGATATGGTCCATAGTTGAGAATCTGCTGCAGAAGCCTACCTGTCCTCTGGATGTGATGATTTTTTTGAACAGTTTATAGATTACTGAAAGGAGGCTTATAGGTCGGTAATTCTTTACGTCTTTTGTGTCCCCCTTTTTGTGTATTAAAATTGTTATTGCATTTTCCCAGGATTTCGGAGTTTTACCGATATTAGACATTTGTTAAAGAGATTGGCCAGTTTTACTGCCGCAATCTCTCCTGCACCTTGAATTAGATCTACTCTAATGCCATCTCCTGGTGTTTTTCCTCTTTTCATGCCTTTTAGTGCCCTTTTTACTTCCTCTACCATAATGTTTGGAATGTCTCCAATTGTGTTTGTCTCTGTACGTGGTTGATTGTTTGAGTTTTATAATTTGCAATAGAAGTCTTCTATTATTTTGATAATTTCATTTTTATTTTATGTCACCTCTCCATTGGGTTTCTTTATTGCATACCTTTGGTTTTTCGCTATTCCGAACCTCCTTTTTGTTGCCTTAAGGCTGGTGCCGGAAAGCAGAGCTTCATTTATTTTTCGTATGTTAAATTCTCGCACATCTTTCTTCTTGTTTATCATCTTAGTCAGCTCTGCTGATTCTACTTTGTCTCTTACTAATGTTATTTTCATGTCCCTATGCTGTTTCACAAGCTTTTTTGTCTCTACTGAAAGCTTACTGAACTTTTCTTTTTCGTCCTGACCACCTACTTCAAGTGCAGCTTCCTTTAATATCTCACTGAATTGGTCGTTCATTTGGCCTATGTCAAGATCTTCGAGAGCTGAATATTTGTTTCGGATGTTAATACTGAATTTCGTCGCCCTATTCTTAATGTTAATTAGATTAACGAGAGGCTACCGACATTTACTTTATTGTTGATGGTTACATCTTGTAAAATGTCGTGCCTGTCGGTGATTATGAAGTCAATTTCGTTTTCAATACCGGATTTCCGTGATTTCCATGTCCATTTCCTCCCGGGTCTCTTTTCGAAGAATATATTCATAATTCCATGGGATTGAGCTTCATCGAATTCTATTAGCGATTGCCCTCTCTCATTTCTGGTGCCTATTCCATGTTTCCCAACCGAGGTTTCACCACCTTCCCTAATTCCTATCTTGGCATTAAAATCCCCCATAATCACTATGACTGCTGGTAGGAGCATATACTTGGATAACTTTTAGGTTATATCTGTCATTTAGTTTCAGTATTACAGAAGCTACTCTTTCGCTCACATTGTAGAATTCCCTAATATTCTTTACGAAACGCTTTTGAAACTTACTCCTAATTCTTGTTTGCTATCCAAATGTTTACCTCTTCAATATAGTAAGTGT
>BOPN01001661.1:197500-200000 GCA_017312705.2 Penaeus japonicus
ACTATCATGATCATCATCCTTCATAACATTATTTCTATTATCATTATCATTATTATCATCATTCTCATTGTCACCATTATTTCTCATTCTTATTATCATGATTACTACTATTATTATCATTATGATCATCACCATTATCATCAACACTATCATCCCTTTTTTTATCATTATTATCATTATTAGTAGTATCCTCATCATCATTATCATCATCAACATTATCATAATCTTTTACTGTTATATATGTTATTCGTTATTACTATTAGTAAATTCATCATCTTTGTTTTATCATCATTATCATAATTACAATAATTTTTATATTTATTATAATCATGATTACAGTACGATTGTCATCATCATTATCATTATCACTATAGATATTGATATCATCATCATATTGTCATCATCGTTATCATCATTGTCATTATCATTATCATCCTCATTATCATTCTCATCCTCATTATCATCATTGCCATTATCATTCTCATTCTCATTCTCATTCTCATCCTCATTATCATCATTGTCATCATCATTCTCATCCTCATTATCATCACCGTCATTAGTATCCCCATCCCTCATCTCCATCAATAATCTCATCATCATCCCAATACCATTAATGCCTTCATCATCATCCTCACCATTCTTCCCAAATTAATGCACTGCATGATCACTTTCGCCACTTGCATTTCCAATGAAATGGAACATCTTTCACGCCTTTCCTTTTAAATATCCGTTGCATTTCGCTTTTGCAATACTTTGCACGAAATGCATCAGAAAGGAAAAGGAAAAAAAGACCTATTCCATTAACGCAAATTGAAAAGATTCGTTCAAGTCGGATTAAAAATGTTGAATGTAATTTTCAACGGAAGTGAAAATTAGTAAGAGGTTACTCGTGTGCTGTTAAGTGAGCAACAGCAAAGGCTGTTACCACGTGGCTGTTGGGCGTAGAGAAAAAGTCATATTGTTTTTTTATTTCTGTTTTTTTTTCTAATTTTGAAGATTTTTTTTATTGATATACCAGGTAGTTGCAGCTTTTTGTTTTATTTTTAACATTCTAGGTTATCTAACGTGAATGATTTTATTTCAAAATATGGATATCAACCAAGCAACCAGAAAATAGTGCTGATATATAGATGAATGTGTAGGTGTGTTTGTGTATGTGTATTAGTGTGTGTGTGTGTGTGTGTTTGTGAATAGATAGATAGACAAATAGATTTAGATATAGATATATATACATAAGTAAATCAGATCTATGACACATATGGAAATGCAATAAATATTACGACAGGCTATCTTCATCAACATGTTTTCCTCAAGCAAGAAATGCTTGAATTGGAACAAGCAGATGACGATAGAAATTCCCGTTGCTCATGTGCTGTAAATCACAATCAACTTTATTTGCGGCAGTAGGATTAAGTGACTCATTCATAAAGTGGTTAGATTTTTTCTTTTCTTTTCTTTTCTTTTCTTTTCTTTCCTTTTAAGTAAGAGGAAGATCTGAAGTTCATAAAAAGGCAACAGGGAAAGACCCCTATTCGTTTATAACCTCTGTAGTGTTTTCCTTTGCTTTAATATATTAAAAACATCTTTTCGTCTATTAGAAGGATTCATTTCCTTTCTGAATAAAGTTGGAATGTGCTGCATTTTCAATTAGGAAGGGTATGTGTGATTGAGAAATAATTCGTTCATAATTCTGTCATACGAAAGGCCTGAATAAATTTGGAAGGTAATCAATGATGAATTCTAATGTTGTCGAATAAATGTGTTTCAGCAAATTTGTTGCACAAATAATTTTGAACTCTGATATTATGCTAATGTTAAGTTTAATTATTCATTATTCATCTAAACATGATTAACGCATCTACGTGCAAGAAGGAAAATCATACTAACACAATGCAATACGATATATATAACGAAAGATACTTATGCAAATAAGATATACAGTGAGATAACAATAATGCTAGCATAACAATCAAGTTGAAATAGAGTGCCATTTTAATAATACACAATAAATCTAATCTCACTGGAAGGGAATATCTGTCATCAATCCCAATCGAAAATAATTGATCTTTCTCGCGTTTCGAAAATACGAGCAGCTTATGAATCTTACTTTAGCATGTCCTTCAGTGACAACTAATATATATACGAGGAAATGCAATATTTCAATTTTTCAATCAAGGCAGAGATGCACTTGACAGGTTGGTGTGGATGATTGTAGGTTGATGGGTTGATGACTCTTGACAGGTAGGTTGGGAGACGATGATTGATTGCAGGTTGATGGGTTGATGGTGTTGATTTGACATGTTGGACGCTCATGATCAATTTATGATTGACAGGTTGATGATGGCAGTTATTTGAAAAAAAAAAGACGATAATAATTCATCTTCATACAGAAACGAAAATTCTTCAAACGAAAATTTGTTTGACTTTCTCTTCCTTTATCTAAAATCTTTTCAAATTTCATTCATTCCTTTCTTCTTCCTTGGCCCTTTGCCCAGTCACG
>BOPN01001661.1:202500-205000 GCA_017312705.2 Penaeus japonicus
GCAATAGACCTACATGAAAATGAGGAAATGACTTACCTAATTATGCCTTTGCTTGTGGAGGAGGAGTCACCATCTCATCTAAATCTTTCTCAGATATCTATTGCTTTTTTTATCTTCCTTTTCCGTTGCATGTTCATATATCTGATTGCAGTAGACTGTTCTTGGTTATCATCAAACTTGTAAGTTAAAGTTTGGTAGTTTTCTATCTTTCTTTACTGGAGTGTTTGACCAAAAACTCCAAAATAGGAATGAGTGGTGACAGGAAGTGTTAGATTTCTCTCCAGAAATGTAGTTCTGTTTTTCTGATATGATTTTCTTGTTTATCCAATCATTCTTGCATTCAAGGTCATCACATATCGTCTCTCTCTCTCTCTCTCTCTCCCTGTCTGTCTGTCTGTCTCTCTCTCTCCCTCTGTCTGTCTCTCTCTCTCTCCCTCTGTCCCTCTCTTTCTCTCTCTCTCTCTCTCTCTCTCTCTCTCTCTCTCTCTCTCTCTCTCTCTCTCTCTCTCTCTCCCTCTCTCTCTCTTTCCCTCTCTCTCTCTCATTTTTCCCTTCTTCTCTCTCTCTTTAATCTCGCCACAGACTCCATCTGACAATCACACATGAAAAAGCTATAGTCACACTGCATCGCCATACCTCATGACTGGTCACCATAGCAACGATGACACCATACGCCCTAAGGTTTCCCGGTGCCTCCTCCAGGCTGCTTTGTCTCCCTCATCCCTCCCTCATCCTTACTCATAACTCAACGAAAAGGAATACGGAAAGCACTAGGCGTATGTGTTTGGTTGTATCCTGAAGAAAGACTTTTTTTTTCAGTTCATGTGTTTTTCCACCTTTTTTCATCCTTTGTGTCTTGGTTCACAATTTGTTCAACGTTGAATCCTTTGTAATTTTATTTTTATCCTCCTTCCTCCCTCCCTCTTTCTCAACTCTTACCCTCCTTCCTTCTCACTCCGCCTCCTTCCCTCCCCCCTCTTCACCCCCCCCGCCCAACGCCCCCTCCTTTCCAAACCCCCGTCCCCCTATCCTCATCTTCCTTCTTCTATCTCTCTTCCCCGTTCCTTTCTGCTGCAGGAATTATAAACATCTCTCTTCTTCCTTATTCCATTGCATATTTGTTTCTTATAATTGGAAAGGCAAATTATATACAACTTTATATATATAATAATATATATATATATATATATATATATATATATATATATATATATATATATATATATATATATATAAAAAGGGTGATATCAATAAATTAATTCATTTACTACTTGACGAACATCATAACAATTAATAACATCACAGCAAGTTAAGGAAAATAGTAAGAAATAACAATCTTCATCCTTGTTATGATATATATCAAATCTGTATCTACATCAGACGGCAGTTTCTCTTTTGGTAAAAAAAAAAAAAAAAAAAAAAAAAAAAAAAAATGTTACTCGTGTATCTCTCAAATGATATATACCTATATATATATATATATATATATATATATATATATATATATATATATATATATATATATATTCATCTCTTCATTACTATATAATCATATAACTGCTAAGATCAACGTACCATTATTATTGTTACTGCTGATGTAGTTTCGCTAATTTTATCCTTAGCATCATCATCATCATTAGTAGTATTATTTATATAATTATTATCATCATTATCATCAATAGTAGTAGTAGAACTGTAGTTTTTATCATTATCATCATCACTATCATTCTTATGATCACCATTATTGACATTGATATTATTGTCATTATCATGGTTATTATTTTTATTGTTGTGACTATCATGATCATCATCCTTAATAACATTATTTATATTATCTTTATCATTATCATCATCATTGTCATTGTCACCATCATTTCTCATTCTTATATCATGATTACTACTATCATTATCATTATCATCATCACCATTATCATCAACCCTATCATCAATTTTCTTTATATCCTTATTATCATTATTATTAGTAGTAGTATCATCATCATTATTATTATCAATATTATCATAATCTTTCATTGTTATATTTGTTATTCGCTCTTACTATTAGTAAATTCATAATCTTTGTTTTATCATCATTATCACTATTACAATAATTAGTATATTCACTATAAGTATAATTACAATTACGGTTATCATCATCATTATCATTATCACTATAAATATTGATATCATCATCCTTATTGTCATCATCGTTATCATCATTGTCATTATCATTATCATCCTCATTATCATCATTGTCATTATCATTCTCATCCTCATTATCATTCTCATCCTCATTATCATCATTGTCATTATCATTCTCATCCTCATTATCATTCTCATCCTCATTATCATCATTGTCATCATCATTCTCATCCTCATCATCATTATCGTCATCAATATCGTCATCCCTCATCTCCATCAATAATCTCACCATTATCTCAATACCATTAATGCCTTCATCATCATCCTCACCATTCTTCCCAAATTAATGCACTGCATGATC
>BOPN01001661.1:220000-222500 GCA_017312705.2 Penaeus japonicus
AAACTCCAAAATAGGAATGAGTGGTGACAGGAAGTGTTAGATTTCTCTCCAGAAATGTAGTTCTGTTTTTCTGATATGATTTTCTTGTTTATCCAATCATTCTTGCATTCAAGGTCATCACATATCGTCTCTCTCTCTCTCTCTCTCTCCCTGTCTGTCTGTCTGTCTCTCTCTCTCCCTCTGTCTGTCTCTCTATCTCTCTCTCCCTCTCTGTCTGTCTTTCTCTCTCTCTGTCTGTCTGTTTCTCTCTCTCTCTCTCTCTCTCTCTCTCTCTCTCTCTCTCTCTCTGTCTCTCTCTCTCTCTCTTTCCCTCTCTCTCTCTCATTTTTCCCTTCTTCTCTCTCTCTTTAATCTCGCCACAGACTCCATCAAACCAATCACACATGAAAAAGCTATAGTCACACTGCATCGCCATACCTCATGACTGGTCACCATAGCAACGATGACACCATACGCCCTAAGGTTTCCCGGTGCCTCCTCCAGGCTGCTTTGTCTCCCTCATCCCTCCCTCATCCTTACTCATAACTCAACGAAAGGAATACGGGGGAAACATAGGCGTATGTGTTTGGTTGTATCCTGAAGAAAGACTTTTTTTTTTCAGATTCATGTGTTTTCCACCTTTTTTCATCCTTTGTGTCTTGGTTCACAATTTGTTCAACGTTGAATCCTTTGTAATTTTATTTTTATCCTCATCCTCCTCCCCTCTTTCTCAACTCTTACCCTCCTTCCTTCTCACTCCGCCTCCTTCCCTCCCCCCTCTTCACCCCCCCCGCCCAACGCCCCCTCCTTTCCAAACCCCCGTCCCCCTATCCTCATCTTCCTTCTTCTATCTCTCTTCCCCGTTCCTTTCTGCTGCAGGAATTATAAACATCTCTCTTCTTCCTTATTCCATTGCATATTTGTTTCTTATAATTGGAAAGGCAAATTATATACAACTTTATATATATAATAATATATATATATATATATATATATATATATATATATATATATATATATATATATATATATATATAAAAAGGGTGATATCAATAAATTAATTCATTTACTACTTGACGAACATCATAACAATTAATAACATCACAGCAAGTTAAGGAAAATAGTAAGAAATAACAATCTTCATCCTTGTTATGATATATATCAAATCTGTATCTACATCAGACGGCAGTTTCTCTTTTGGTAAAAAAAAAAAAAAAAAAAAAAAAAAAAAAAAATGTTACTCGTGTATCTCTCAAATGATATATACCTATATATATATATATATATATATATATATATATATATATATATATATATATATATATATATTCATCTCTTCATTACTATATAATCATATAACTGCTAAGATCAACGTACCATTATTATTGTTACTGCTGATGTAGTTTCGCTAATTTTATCCTTAGCATCATCATCATCATTAGTAGTATTATTTATATAATTATTATCATCATTATCATCAATAGTAGTAGTAGAACTGTAGTTTTTATCATTATCTATCATCATATCATTCTTATGATCACCATTATTGACATTGATATTATTGTCATTATCATGGTTATTATTTTTATTGTTGTGACTATCATGATATCATCATAATAACATTATTTATATTATCTTTATCATTATCATCATCATTGTCATTGTCACCATCATTTCTCATTCTTATATCATGATTACTACTATCATTATCATTATCATCATCATTATCATCAACCCTATCATCAATTTTCTTTATATCCTTATTATCATTATTATTAGTAGTAGTATCATCATCATTATTATTATCAATATTATCATAATCTTTCATTGTTATATTTGTTATTCGCTCTTACTATTAGTAAATTCATAATCTTTGTTTTATCATCATTATCACTATTACAATAATTAGTATATTCACTATAAGTATAATTACAATTACGGTTATCATCATCATTATCATTATCACTATAAATATTGATATCATCATCCTTGATATCATCATCGTTATCATCATTGTCATTATCATTATCATCCTCATTATCATCATTGTCATTATCATTCTCATCCTCATTATCATTCTCATCCTCATTATCATCATTGTCATTATCATTCTCATCCTCATTATCATTCTCATCCTCATTATCATCATTGTCATCATCATTCTCATTATCGTCATCAGTATCGTCATCAATATCCCGTCATCTCATCTCATCAATAATCTCACCATTATCTCAATACCATTAATGCCTTCATCATCATCCTCACCATTCTTCCCAAATTAATGCACTGCATGATCGCACTTTCATGCACTTGCATTTCCAATGAAGTGGAACATCTTTCACGCCTTTCCTTTTAAATATCCGTTGCATTTCGCTTTTGCAATACTTTGCGCGAAATGCGTCAAGAAGGAAAGGAAAAAAAGGCCTATTCCATTAACGGAAATTGAAAAGATTCGTTCAAGTCGGATGAAAAATGTTGAATGTAATTTTCAACGGAAGCGAAAATTAGCAGAGGTTGTTAC
>BOPN01001661.1:227500-232500 GCA_017312705.2 Penaeus japonicus
TCATTCAAAGCAAAAAAAGACATTTTTACTTCCCATAGCTGGTACGAGAAACACATTCAGCCGTACTGCCGTATTCTTTCGTTCTTTAGTTATTTTTAGAAAATCATAGACCTGGGTTTCCGCTTCCTTCAGAGAGACCCGGATGTCAGGAGTCCGTCCCTTGCTTTAGCAGATTTCCTTCCAAAATGGCCAAGACAAATTGTGCCATTTGTGATTAATAATAAAGAGTGTTGCGCAAATTATATAGTTTTTTTATGATGATTATAGACGTTGTCAACCTCAATAAATTAATGTGAGAACTTTTCAGTGATAAAGAATAAGCAGGATATGTGTTCGTTGACTATTTCTCAGACGGCCTAGAAAAATTGTACCATTTATGATTAAGAATAAAGTGCGTAAATAATATAGGTTCGTTTTATGATGATTAAAGACGTTGTCAACTTCAATAAATTAATATAAGAACTTATCATTGACAAAGAGTAAGCAGGAAATGTATTCGCTTTCTTTTTTTCCAGACGAAACAATACTTTATATAATGTATTCATAAAAAAAAATAGTTAATGTATACATTCCTAATCATTGATTCGACTTTTATAAGTTTATTAATACGATTTCTACGAATTGATGAAAGCGCTTTGTTCGTAGGAAGCCAGTCAATGTACTTATTTATTTTCAAATTAAAAGAATCGAAAGAGAATAATTACTATAAACTGCAAACTGAGAAATAGGGAAGAAATTAACATTGTTTATGTGAGATTTATTATTTATTACGAAAATTAAATCTCATATTAATATTGATAGAGTAAATTGTTGTGAATATGTACATGCATATCCATGATTCATTTCTTTTATTTATGAATTATCGTATATGCTTTATAGTGTGCTGTATTTATGTTTTGCAATATACAATACTAAGTTCTATTATTGCTTTTATATGTTTTAAATGAAATATAAATATGGACATTAAAGAAGATTAGTGCGAAATAAAGACAAAGCCTAATCAATAAAGACTTTTCCACAAGAAAAAAAATAGACAAAGGACAATGACGATAAAAAACATGTGAAGAGTAATACTTAATAATTACGATAATATGTGGAGAGAAAACACAAGTTCCTTTTTTCCTCAACATAAATATGTTCCATGTTGATGACATGATTTTTATAATTTGTAATTGCTAAGTAGACACTTACAAAATAAGTAGATACTTACAAAACGATTTTTTTTAACATACTAATTGTTAAATTTAACGCATTTAATTCTTACTAGTCTGTGATATTACGCTGTGTGTACTGAATAATTGACCTTTGACCTTTTTTAATAAGAAGTAGATATTCATAAGCATTTTTTTTGTTATAAATAGCATTTAATATTGACTTCAGTACACATCACTCACCTATGCTCATTCTGTTCTGACCTTAAATGAATAATGAATTATGATATTCGTCATAAAGATAAGTTATTGTAATGTGTTTGATTCGTGTGTATATATGGAGCCTTTTTTGTACTTTCTTATATTCATGGTGATATTTGGAGACCCTTTTTTTGTTTGTTTATGTTTTTTGGTCTATGTGTCTTTGTGTTTAGTCACAATGTAGCTTTTTTTTGCCCCCCCCACCCCCCCCTCACTCCCTATCCTCACTATTTTACTGATTTTATAATTTGCTTCGTATCCTGTTAGATATCCGGTCTCAGTGTACACACACACACACACACACAGACACACACACACACATGGACACACACACATACACACACACACACACACTGAAGGATGAGTCGGAGTTATAGGTTTCTCCCTGCAACATGCCTGGGTTTAAATCATCATGCAGAGTCCCTATGTTGCTACTATGCAATATGTTTCGTTTTTACTGACATTCATAGCATTTAATATTATTAAAACATTTACTTTGAATTGCGTGTTTTGATTATTCCTGTGGGTGTTTATTTCATGCTGATGCTGGGAATCGCTTTTGTTGCTTGGTTATATTACCAAGACATATTCGCCTCACACACACACACACATACACACACACACACACACATATATATATATATCTCGTGAACTAGCTATAATCTATAAAAAATAATATCTGTCACGAATTATTTGTCACTGCCACCATCCGTTCTCTCAATGTAAAAGTATTATATACAAATCTTAACATCAATTAACTGTCTCTGATACACTGTCCTTCCCGCCCAGAATCCTCCCACACAACTTTGATTTCACTTCCAAAACCAAAAACCACATCGGGCAGAGTCTTCGTACTTGTTCACTCGGGCCGTCAGACAGTCTACGTCGTGTCACCGAAGTGTGAGGACGTGTATTCTGACCTCTCTCATGACGCGTGTCCTATCTTCAAGGATCTGTGTCACCTGGATAATCTGGTCTTCGCAGACCTGGCACCTAAATTACGACATAGTGCGTGATATTGTTATTTTCATATAATTTGTAGTTTAGGAGCGATATACAATACATAGAGTGGAAGCTACATCAGTGAAAATCCTCCGCATGGCCACAGACGCGAGGCTGTGCGGGGTACCCGAGTGACCGTGTTTGTTTTTAAAGGCCGCTCAGGTCGGGCTCTCTGGCGACCCCGCCCCCCTTCTAGAACAATGTCCACCTCTGTTCAAGGAATGGAAACTGAGGGCAGATATGACGCCCTCTGTGAAGTGGACATAGACGGTGGTGCTCACGCCGACAAGAATGAAAAAAAGAGCGAGAAAAAAAGCAAAGAGCAAAAGCAAAAAGCTGGATATGCCAGGCTCTTAAAGTGGATCCTTACAAAAACATCAAGGAATCATTAGAACTGAAAATTGGACGAAACAATGTATACGTTCGCTACAAGAACGAAACAATTCTTGCACAGATAACAAAGGTCGGAGCAATGGGAGAAATCCTTGAAAAAGCAAGTCTACGGGAAAGGACAATGCACCAACCTCATCGTGTTCGACGTCCCAAAGGAAATAGAGACCAATGATATGAGATACAATGAAAATGTTTTAAATGCAAGGCGTTTGAAAATAAATGGGAATCTGACCCAGCATGTTATTACATACGAGGGGGAGGTAATCCCCAAGTCGATCAAACTGGTTGAAGGTATGGCACCCTTTAGGTGTGCCGTCTTCAAATTCCCCCACCCCGTTTTGGTCCAAGTGGGGACACGGAGCGCGTGCTTGCCCTCGCGACGAACCGCGGTACCAATACTGCGCTCTCGCCCATGCAAGCGCAGAATGCGTTGATAAGATTTCCGAAGGATAAGATATCCCTCGGAAATGCGTGAACTGCCGCCAAGAGCATAATGCGAATTCTGCATTATGTACATATTTCCGAAGGATAGGAAAAAGAAATATCAGAAGAAGCAAGTCCTTCCTGCCAAGAACGCCACCCCAGCCCCTTGCCTTACTGATGTGAAGGCCTTCCCACCTCTTCCAAAGAAGAATGTGGTAATCCCTTCAAATAAAGCCCAGGCACCATCCACAGCACCAACACCAACAGGAGCACCAGCTCCTGCAACACCAAACATAACCCTAGTGCAGTCTCCATCTCAACCTCAACTTTTTGGCTCCAACACCAGCCCCAGCACCACCCGCGTTGCAACAAGATAAACAAGAGTCCAACCGCGAAATAAAGGAACTGCTGCACACGCTGATTAAGCAGATGGAACTGATGATGAACCAGCAGGGCCATATGATACTCATGCAAAAATTGCGGGATACACTTATTATGAAAACCTAATATGGCTAATCCCTCTACAAGAGGGCTTGGCATATATATTAAGAACTCCATACCATCCAAAGTGATCGATGACAAGCGTGACACATGTGCTGAATATCTCGGTGTTAGATTATTTCTTGATAGCAAAACTATCATTATTATTAATGTATATAACCCGCATGTTAGTGAAGGGGTACCTAAATCTCCTGACAATATGATACATAATGATACTGTGTTATTATGTGGAGATTTTAATGCTCGCCATCCTCTCCTTGGCTCTGAGGGTAGCACCATTGGCAAAAACGGTAAGGTATATATATATATATATATATATATACATATATATATATATATGTATATATATATATATATATGTATATATATATATATATATATATATATATATATATATATATATATATATAAGGTAATATCAATGGATTAATATATTTACTACTTGAGGAACTTCATAACTATTTAAATAACATCACAGCAAGTTAAGTGAAAATAGTTGAAGCATAATCTTCATCCTTGTTATGAAACATATCAAATCGAATTCATCCAGACGGCAATTTTTCTTCCTGTAAAAAAAAAAAAAAAAAAATCATGTTACTCGTGTACCTCTCAAATGATATATACTTTTTCCCATTCCTGTTACGCATATATATATATATATATATATATATATATATATATATATATATATATATATATATATATATATATATATATATATATATATATATATATATATATGTATGTGTGTGTGTGTGTGTATTCATCTCTTCATTACTATATCTTTTAATTATATAATTGCTAAGATCAACGTACCATTATTATTGTTACTGCTGATGTAGTTTCGCTAATTTTGTCTTTATTATCATCATCATTAGTAGTATTGTTACTTATATAATTATTAGCATCATTATCACCAATAGAAATAATAGGACTGTAGTTTTTATTATTATTAGCATCACTATCATGGTTATCATCACCATTATTGGCATTGGTATTGTTGTCATTATCATGGTTATTATTTTTATTGTTGTGACTATCATGATCATTGTCTTTAATAATATTATTTCTATTATCATTATCATCATTCTCATTGTCACCATCATTTCTCATTCTTATTGTCATGATTACTACTATCATTATCATTATCATCAACCCTATCATCAAGTTTTATATCATTATTATCATTATTAGTAGTAGTAGTATCATCATCATTATTATTATCAACATTATCATAATCTTTCATTGTTATATTTGCAATCATTAATA
>BOPN01001661.1:240000-242500 GCA_017312705.2 Penaeus japonicus
TTCTCAGATATCTATTGTTTCTTATCTTCCTTTTCCGTTGCATGTTCATATATCTGATTACAGCGAATATTTATTGGTTATCGTAAGTATATACATATATATGCATATATATACATATGTATACTTATACATATATATAAATATATGTCTATGTGTGCCTGTATCTGTGTGTATCTAAATGCAAGAATGTGCGTGCATGTTGGCGCGGCGATGGGAGTTTGGTTGCAATAATAAGAAAAAAAAAATTCTTCTCTGGCTGAAAGTCCAGAAAGAAATTTATGTTCGCAGCGCGTCTGTTTATTGCATCTCGGTGTTCTATGACTCCCACACGAGACTCAGCATCGTGAAATAAATGCAAGTGCAACATCAGTGTCAGAGGGATTGGGTATGCAATGACTTGCATTTCTCACGACTATTTTCATCATTCAACTAATACAGCAGAGAATGCAGCTTGCAATCACGCTTATGAAGAAATCAGGACAAGAATTATTTTTCTGCTGAGATTTATCATTTCCTGCCGCATTTCGTCTCGATTGCATGATATTGCTCAAATTAACATATCCCGCACTCACAACACGAGAAAGACAATATTAACGGAACATGGTATCACTAACTTCAGCATATTAGTCTTTAACCCAGGAATAACATGTCATAGTTGTAAAAATGAGATTCATATATTTATATATATACCTATACATATACATATATACATACATATATATAATATATATATATATATATATATATATATATATATATATATATATATATATATATATATATATATATATATATATATATATATATATATATATATATGTATGTATATATATATATATATATATATATATATATATATGTATATATATTTATATATATTCATATACATACATACATACATATATATATATATATATATATATATATATATATATATATATATATATATATATATATATATATATATATATATATATATATATATATATATATATATATATATATATATATATATATATATTTATATATGTATGTATATATGAATATGTATAAATATATGCATTTGTATATATATATATATAAATATATATATATATATATATATATATATATATATATATATATATATATATATATATATATATATATATATATATATACAATATATATATATAATTTGAATTTCATTTTTACTGCATACATACATATGCATATGTATACATGTACGTAAAGACAGGAAAATAATATGTGGGATACAGCATTCAATACTATGAACGTCTTTCTCTCCTGCCTGGGTATAAAATAGATTCCCATTGAACAAAGACAGCTTAGAATCTATTCCATGGGTATTTTTACTTTGAACAAATACAACTTAGAATCTATTCCATCATCTCTTAATGATGATTTCATAATGATAATTATATAAAATCCTAACATGCATGAAGATATTGCGAGAAGAGGTAGCTTCCTCTTTTCCTTTCGCATTTGACATTTCTGGAGTGGGATTAAGTTTAGATTAAGTTAATCCCCAAACAAAGTGTTTAAGCTTGTGAAAAAAACGAGGATTTAACGAGAATTTTTTTTTTGCGAGGACACATTGTTATATATATATGAAACTGCTGTATGAAAAATCACTTAAGGATGAATTATTATATTCTAAAAGGTTTTGTAAATAAGTAAACCCTTAAGAAATATATGACGATCCTGTACATGGGTTATAATGGGTGAGTTTATGTGTGTGTTTGTAGCGCGCGTGTGTGTGTGTCTGTGGGTGTGTGTGTTTGTGTGTGTGTTTGTTTGATTTTGTGTCTATATGTTTGTGCGTTTGTGTATGTTTGTGTGTGTGTCTGTCTGTGTATGTGTGTGTGTGTGTTTGTGTGTGAGTGTTTGTGTGTATTTGTGTATGTTTGTGTTTGATTTTGTGTTTATATGCTTGTGTGTCTGTGTATGTGTGTGTGTGGGTTTTATGTATAGATTTTGGTGTTGAACCAGCTTTATTAGACTACATCTTTGTATGTGAACAGTATCAAAAACTTTATCTCCCTTTCTTAACGGAAAACGAAACATCACGAATGATTCCTTCCTTATCTAAGAATCTCGATCATTTCTATTGAATTGAACGGGATGTTAATTGTGCAACTCATCAACATCCCCATGCAATGAATACATAAACGGGATGAAACGACTTACCTAATTATGCCTTTGCTCATAAGGGAGGAGTCACCATCTTACCTAAATCTTTCTCAGATATCTATTGTTTTTTATCTTCCTTTTCCGTTGTATGTTCATATATCTGATTGCAGCAGACTGTTATTGGTTATCGTAAGCTTACACGTTAAAGTTTTGGTGGATTTTCTATCTTACTTTACTGGTGTTTTTGACCAGAAATTCCAAAATAGGAATGAGTGGTGAGAGGAAGTGTTAGATTTCTCTCCAGAAATGTAGTTCTATTTTTCCTGATATGATTTTCATGTTATCCAATCATTCTTGTATTCAATGT
>BOPN01001661.1:267500-274674 GCA_017312705.2 Penaeus japonicus
ATTGTGGTTTTTTGAATGGAGTGGTTTATTTTATAACTGTTGGATAAGGAAGCCTTTGTCAATATGTAGATATTAGTTGGTATTTGTATGGACACATACGGAGAGAGTCATTCACACGCACACACAAGTGTATACACATGTATCTGTTTGTCTTACTTTTCTTCATTCTCAGAATACAAATGTGTGTGTCTGTGTGTTTGTTTGTGTGTTTGTGTGTGTGTGTGTGCGTGTGTGTTTATCTGTGTGTGTGTGGGGGGGGGGGTAGGGGAGTGGGGGGGGGGGGGTAGGGGAGTATGTATGTGGGTGTGTATGTGTTTGTGTATAAGAGTGTGTCTGTGTGTGTGTGCAACAATTTTATCAGTCTAGACTAAATCAATATCCCCAATACATGAGGGAAATATTCCTTGCAACGTTGATCAAGACAAATTGTTTCAATCTCTCAACCACAAGACTTCAAACTCCTTCTAAGTTAACCAACTTTGAAGTGAATGAATAGCACACCATGCATGATAAGAGCAAGTGGGAATCTTTGAATAAAGAATCAGTATTTTGTCGATTTTAAGATTAGCAAGAAGGATGAACACATACACATATACACACAAGCACTTACAGGCAGATTCACATATACTTATAAGCACAAGTACACAGATATTCACGATCACATATATACAGACACATACAAGTATACATGGATATACATCCACAAGCACGTATACACAGATACTTGCAAGTATACATACACAGATACTCACAAGCACATATACAAGGCTTTCATTAGCACAAGTACAGACACTCACACGCAAACACACGCTTACAAAGACACGTACACAGACATTTATCAGTACATAGGCACAGACACTCACAAGCACTCATACGCAGACACTCATAGGCACACACACAGATACTCATAAACACACATACAGAGACACTTACAAGCACACATACACAGACACTCACAAGCACACATACACAGACACTCACAAGCACACATACAAAGACACAAACACACATACACAGACACTCACAAGTACTCGTACACTCACAAGCACTCACACACAGACACTCACAAGCACACATAGAAAGACACAAACACACTTACACAGGCATTCACATGAACACAGTAACTCACAAGTACTCACACACAGACACTCACAAGCACACATACAAAGACACAAACAAACACACATACACAGACACTCATATGAACACAGACACTCACAAGTACTCATACACAGACACTCACATGAACACATCAAGCTGCATTTCATCTCATGTTCTTTTCATTTCCTGCTTCTGTTAAATCTAACGTCATCTCTTTTTATCTCTATGTAATCTGCTTAGTTTAGCTATTTCACAATGAAGGTCGGTTGGCTTGCGGAATCATTAAGAGGATTTCTACGTCGGAATTATATGTAGGATAATGATATAGTTTTCGTGAAACTATTAAGGAGATTAAGGTCAATATTCGTGGCTAAACTCTGGTAAACACGACGAGGAAAATTATAGTGCTGTTCCGCCATCTTGGAATCTGTTGTTTATCCGAAAACCTGTACACGATTTTTCAATATTTGGAAAATAATTACTATTTAATTCGATATTCGTATAGAGATTTTGGTCAATTAAGATTTTTTGTTTGAGAGAGTAGTATTACTTACGCTGTATTAGAAAGATATGGAAAATAAAATATAATTTTAACATTAATTCTTGTGGAGCATTAGAAAACGTGTGATAGCCTCGCATTCAACGGGGCACTAAAACAAATACTGAAGGAAAGTATTGGGTAAAATGATAGGTCTAACAGCTATATTGATATAGGTCAGAAAAAGAAATATAGATGAAATGATATTACATCAGTTATTCAGTCTCATTTATACGTTTTTTATTATTATTATTATTTGTCGTAAAGAACTCTTCATTGCTCGGAAAATACAGTTATTTTCCTCAAAAAAGTGTAAGTAGTAAGTAGTGTGTTCCTCTTTATATGTGTGGATGGAGAAAGGGAAGTGTACATCTGTTCCCCTGCCAATAATCTGACACACTATACTCAAACATGATCTAATTTAACCTAACCTGACATAACGTAACCTAAGTCACCTTATCTGAACCTGATTTAATCAAGTCGAACTTAACCTAACCTCTCCTTTACTCAACCTAACCTAACCTAACCTAACCTAACCTCTAGACGGAGCTTATAAACGTCCCTTGTCACATATCAATTGAATGAAAAAAGAAAAAAAATGGTAAACCGGACTACGAATTTACATGAATTATTCATCAAGTAATCATTAAATGATATTTTCAATCGCATCGATTCATTCATTTCGACTTGATAAACTATTTTGTCTCCCATACTCCGAATGCGTTTCTAACCAACTGTTACGAAAATCAATAGGTGGGAAGCCTATGTTAAGTGGTTTCCGGTATTAAGCCTATTTAGATAAGTAGATGCGTGGGAACTTAAGGGCAGATTAACAGTAGACTTGCGGTAAGGAGTGGATTGAATTCAACAATACGGATACATGAAGTCAAATGTCTGAGTCTATATGTGCCATATCTTTTTGTCTTTCGATTTTTATTTCAGATTTGAGATGTGAAATGTTACTTGCTAGATACAGATATAAACAGTATTTTAATCATTACTACCAACATTGCAAACAATTGCAAAATTAGCAACCAAAACCGATCCAATTCATCAGTGCAAATAAAAAAAATCTGCAATCAACTTTTGTGTCTGTGAACCATATCTGTTTCTCTCTCTCTCTCTCTCTCTCTCTCTCTCTCTCTCTCTCTCTCTCTCTCTCTCTCTCTCTCTCTCTCTCTCTCTCTCTCTCTCACTCTCTCTCTCTCTCTCTCACTCTCTCTCTCTCTCTCTCTCTCTCTCTCTCTCTCTCTCTCTCTCTCTCTCTCTCTCTCTCTCTCTCTCTCTCTCTCTCTCTCTCTCTCTCTCTCTCTCTCTCTCTCTCTCTCTCTCTCTCACTCTCTCTCTCTCTCTCTCTCTCTCTCTCTCATTCTCTCTCTCTCTTCACCCAAAACCTTTCCTTTTTCTCTCATCCTCCGTTCAGCTTATTGGTTAGATCCAAATCCAAGCCAGACGAAAAGATTAAAAAAAAAAAAAAAAAAAAAATCTGCATTGCATTACCAGACACATTTACCTTTGTTATGGCAACAGTTTGCTTTACATTAACCTGTGCACGATCGCCTCGTTCATATTAATGGCAATCACAAGCTATCGCAAACACTCGTGCATTTCGCAAGCAGTAGACAGTTATGCTCAATGTCTTGCAATGTTGCGAAAAAGGAGGAAGCATTTGCCAGCATGAACGGTTTCCAAAGTTGGGGTTTTTAACATGGGCAATGGGCGCCGCTGTGGGGACGGAATGCTGGTTGGGTTATGGTGATGAGGATGGTGGTGGTGATGGTGGGTGGTGGTAGTGATGGTAATGAGGAGGTGGGTGGTGATGAGGATGGTGATAATGATTATGATAATGATAATCGTGGTGGTGATGATAATAATGATGATGGTGTTGATGATGATGTTAGTGGTGAAAATGATGGTGGTGATGATTATGGTTGTGATGATGAGGAGGAGGAAGAGACGGAGGAGGACGATGGTGATGATGATATTGATGAGATGAGTACAGCTCCTCTTAATACTAGAAATAATAATAATGATTGCAGTAGTTTTAATCATGTTAGTGACAACAACAATAATAGTAGTCGTGATAATGATAATAAAGATGATTATCATAATAACGATAATGATAACAATGGTGATCATGATGAAAATGACAAGAGCATTTGTAATGATACTCATAATGATAATAATGATAACAACAGTGATAATAATAATTACAATGATAATCATGACAATAGTGATAACAATTATTGAAAAATAGTAATATTGTTGATGACTGTATTAATGATAACAAAAACGATGAAAACAATGATGATAGTAATAATAATGATAGTAATAATAGTAGTAACAATAATAATGATGATAATAATAATGATGATGATAATGATAATGATAGTAATGATAATAATAATAACAACAACAACAGTAATTATGATAATGATGGTAATAACAACGATGATAATGATAACAAGGATGATGATAATAATATGAATAATAATCCTACTACAGATAATAATAATGATGATAATATTGATAACAAGTATAAAATTCATAACAATAACAACAATAACAATGACATTAACGATAGATATGTAAGTGAATTATGTAATTAACCATAATCATCATAATTTTAAAAAATTATAAAAACGTTAAGAGAAAAAAAATGACGAAAATAAAAGAATGATCAGAAAACCAACAGAAAACGGAATCTAAAATGAGCCATCGAGCTCGCAGCAAAATCGATCAAAATAAATGAGGCGTTTTTTCCAGTATGGTTTCGGAGATAAGAAAATCATCCTTTTTGATGCTCCTTAGCCGTCCTCCTTATCCTCTTCCTCTTTCTTCTCTTCCTCCTTCTCATCCTCCTCTTTCTTCTACTCTCTCTCTCTCTCTGCCTTTCTCAATTTTTTCCCTTTTTCTTGTTCTTTTTGTTTTTATTTTTGTTATTCCTTATTTCTCTTCTCGTTTTCTTTTTATTCTTGTTTGTTTCTTCTTTTTCCTTCTTCTTTCCTTTTTGATGCTCCTTAGCCGTCCGCCTCCTCCTCCCCCTCCCCCCCCCCCCCTCCCCCTCCCCCTCCCCTTCTCCTCCTCCCATTCCTCCTCCTCCTTCTCCTCCTCTCCCTCTACCCCTGCCCCTCCCCCTCCACCCTCCCACCCTCCCTCTCTATCCCTCCCCCTCGCCTTCTATCCCTCCTCCTCCCCCTCCATCCTTCTCCCTCTCCCCCCCTCCTCCTCCTCCCCTCCTCCTCTCCCTCCACCCTTCTCCCTCACCCCCTATCCCTCTCCCTCCCCCTCTCCCTCCCCTTCTCCCCTCCTCCTCCCCTCACTCTCCCCCTCTCCCTCACCCTCACCCTCCCCCTCACCCTCCACCTCCACCTCGAAAATCTAGGATCCTCGCCCTCAGCAGAGTGTCTCCCTTACTTTCTCTGACGGTAGTACTCGAAAGTGACTGAGGGACATTGAGTGATACTCGAAGCTTGATGTAACCAGATGATGGCCGGAGTTCGTCTCTTCAAGTGCGTCCGTGAAAGAGAGTGAGGGAGGGAGGGAGGGAGGGAGAAAGAGAGGGGAAAGAGGGAAGGAGGATTGGAGAAAGAGAGTGAGAGAGGGAGAGGGGAAAGGGAGGGAAGGAGGGGGAAAGGAGAGGAGGGATGGAGAAAAAGGGGAAGGGAGGGTGGCACACCAGGGCTTTTATGGTTGTTGCCTGGTTAATTGAGGGCTCTTAATACCACCAGCTATAGAGACGATGGTTTGGCTAATCGCCTCCGTGACAGAGGTAAGAACAGGGGGGAAGGGTCGGGGAGAGGGGAAAGGAGGATGGGAGAAAGGGAAGGAAGGGGGCAGGAAGGAAGGGATGGGAGAAAGAGGAGGGAGGATTGGAAAAAGGTTTTGTGGGAGGTAGGGAGAGAAAGAAGGAGGAGGGAAGGGATGGAGAGAGAAGAGACGCACAGAAATAGAGGATTGGATAGAGAGGGAGAGAAGAAGCGGGAGGGAGGAAAGAATAGATGAAAAAAAGGGAGAGAGGCAGAGAAGGAAGAAATAAGAGAGAAACAGAGACAGAGGGAGAGAAAAAGGGAGGGAGGAAAGGATAGATGAAAAAAGGCAGAGAGGGAAGAAGTAAGAGAGAGAGAGAGAGAGAGAGAGAGAGAAAGACAGAAAAGGAGAGAAGTGGGGAGGCAATAACGAGAGTCAGAAAGGAAAAGAGAAAGAAAAAGAGAAAGAGAGAGAGAGAGTCAAACGAAGACGAAAACAGGAAGGCATCTTTCGAGGTTTCCGACAGACCTTAATCTCGATCCATCTGCACTTTGATTGCAACATCCGTTCATCTCAAGGATACGTCGAGGGACTATGATCTCGTACCAAAGGCGGTGATGGAAATGCGAACCTGTGGCGATTGCAAGATAGGGTTGCAGACGTCCCTTCTCTATCTGACATGAAGGAGGGACAAGGAATTATCTGAGGGTTCAAGATAGGGTTGCAGACGTCCCTTCTCTATCTGACATGAAGGAGGGACAAGGAATTATCTGAGGGTTCAAGATAGGGTTGCAGACGTCGCTTCTCTATCTGACATGAAGGAGGGACAAGGAATTATCTGAGGGTTCAAGATAGGGTTGCAGACGTCCCTTCTCTATCTGACATGAAGGAGGGTCATGGGATTATCTGAGGGTTCCATCTCCTCTTGGTATCATGTCCATCTGTATGGTTGATCTGATAGTATGGTTGTAGTGTTGATTTTGATACGTTGGTGTAGCGTTGATGTATATTCCAGGTGTTGATGTAGACACCAACCTTGTCTGTGGGAGGTAGGAGGGATATGGAGGAAGCTGTTTTGCCTTTTGGGTTATTTTATTTAGCTGGGATTGGTTGAGCTTAAGATTTTATGTGATGTTCAAGCGTAAACATCTTATTCAGCTGGGATTGGTTGAGCTTAAATTTTTATGTGATGTTCAAGCGCAAACATTTCATTCAGCTGGGCTTGGTTTAGCATAAGTATTTATGTGATGTTCAAGCGTAATCATTTTATTCAGCTGGGCTTGGTTGAGCTTAAATTTTTATGTGATATTCAAGCGTAATCATTTTATTCAGCTGGGCTTGGTTGAGCTTAAGATTTCATGTGATGTTCAAGCGTAATCATTTTATTCAGCTGGGATTGGTTGAGCTTAAGATTTTATGTGATATTCAAGCGTAATCATTTTATTCAGCTGGGATTGGTTGAGCTTCAAGCGTAATCATTTTCAATTCCAGCTTAATGGATTTATACTGCGATTCCATTGACTATGCAAGTAGAGGACAGCTAAGTAAGTGTAACGACCTTTCGCTTTATACTGTGTTATGTATAGACTCTTCATCTCATACAATATATATTCAACTTTCTAGGATACAGAACTTTAATCATGATATGAATTGCAACACATGCAAAGCAATGCAAAGCCATCGCACAAACGCACACTCACAGAAAAGGCCAATGGTGAGATTTAGTGTTATTCCGATCTCTATGCTGTGTGTATATACCTAATTATATGTGTATGTATATATATA
>BOPN01001662.1:5000-30000 GCA_017312705.2 Penaeus japonicus
ATGATAATGATAATAATAATGAAAAAAATCAGTATAGACAATAACAAACAATATCAACGATAATAACAACAACAACAATAATAATAAATAACAATAACACTGATAATAACGATAACAAAGCAATAATAACAATGCCACTACCACCACTAACAACGATAAAAATGAATGATAATAATAATAATAATCATATATCTATATTGCTAGTAAATAATACATTTGAAAGACTTATCACATAATACAAAAAATAAGGCACAATGAAGCTACATTCAAGATGGCACAGGAGGACGGAGAGGAGGGGGGGGGGGGGGGGAGGGAAAGAAGGGAACATGGGTAGGAGAGGGGTAGGAGGGAGAAGGAAAGGAGCGGGAGAGAAGGGAGGGGAAGGGAGAAGGGAGGGGATGGGAGACGTGAAGAGGCGAAAAAAGGGAAGGGGCAAGGGAAGGGGCAGCAGAAAAGGAAATGGGCACGGGAGAAGGGAAGGGGCAGGGGAGAAGGGAAGGGGCAGGGGAGAAGGGAAGGAGCAGGGGAGAAGGAAGGGGCAGGGGAGAAGGGAAGGGGCAGGGGGAGAAGGGGAAGGGGCAGGGGAGAAGGGTAGGGGCAGGGGAGAAGGGGAAGAGGGCAGGGGAGAAGGGAAGGGGCAGAGGGGAGAAGGGAAGGGGCTGGAGAGAAGGGAAGGGACAGGGGAGAAAGGGGAAGGGGGGAAGGAGCAGGGGAAAGGGAGGAAGGAGCAGGGGAGAAGGGACGGGGCAGGGGAGAAGGGTAGGGGCAGGGGGAGAAGGGAAGGGCAGGGGGAGAAGGGGAAGGGGCAGAGGAGAAGGGAAGGGGCAGGGGAGAAGGGAAGGGGAAGGAGCAGGGGAGGAAGGGAAGGGGCAGGGGCAGGGGAGAAGGGAAGGGGCAGGGGAGAAGGGGAAGGGGCAGGGGGAGAAGGGAAGGGGCTGGAGAGAAGGGAAGGGGCTGGAGAGAAGGGAAGGGGCAGGGGGAGAAGGGAAGGGGCAGGGGAGGGGAAAGGGAAGGGGCAGGGGAGAGGGAAGGGGCGGGGAGAAGGGAAGGAGCAGGGGGAGAAGTGAAGGGGAAGGGGCAGAGGAGAAGGGGGAAGGGGGCAGGGGAGAAGGGAAGGAGCAGGGGAGAAGAGCAGGGGCAGGGGAGAAGGAAGGAGCAGGGGAGAAGGGAAGGGGAAGGGGCAGAGGAGAAGGGAAGGGGCAGGGGAGAAGGGAAGGAGCAGGGGAGAAGGGAAGGGGCAGGGGAGAAGGAAGGGGGCAGGGGAGAAGGGAAGGGGAAGGAGCAGGGGAGAAGGGAAGGGGCTGGAGAGAAGGGGAAGGGACAGGGGAGAAGGGAAGGGGTAGGGGGAGAGGGAGAGGGGAAGGAGCAGGGGAGAAGTGAAGGGGAAGGGGCAGAGGAGAAAGGGAAGGGGTAGGGGAGAAGAGGGTAGGGGCAGGGGAGAAGGGAAGGGGCAGAGGAGAAGGGAAGGGGCAGGGGAGAAGGGAAGGGCAGGGAGAAGGGAAGTGGCAGGGGAGAAGGGGGAAGGGGCAGGGGAGAAGGGAGAGGGCGGGGAGAAGGGAAGGGGCGGGGAGAAGGGGAAGGGGCAGGGGAGAAGGGAAGGGGCAGGGGAGAAGGGAAGGGGGAAGGGCGGGGAGAAGGGGAAGGGGCAGGAGAAAGGGAAGGGGCAGGGGAGAAGGAAGGGGGCAGGGAGAAGGGAAGGGGCAGGGAGGAAAGGGAAGGGGCAGGGGAGAAGGGTAGGGGCAGGGGAGAAGAAGGGAAGGAGCAGGGAGAAGGGTAGGGGAAGGGGCAGGGGAATAGGAAGGAACGGGGAGAAGTGAAGGGGAAGGAGCAGAGGAGAAGGGAAGGGGCAGGGGAGAAGGGAAGGGGCAGGGGGAAAGGGAAGGGGCAGGGAGAAAGGGGAAGGAGCAGGGGAGAAAGGGAAGGAGCAGGGGAGAAGGGTAGGGGCAGGGGAGAAGAGGAGGGGGATGGAGAGAAGGGAAGGGGGGCAGGAGGAGAGAAGTGAAGGGGCAGCGGAGAAGGGTAGGGGCAGGAGGAAGAGGGGCGGGGAGAAAGGGGAAGGGGCAGGGGAGAAGGGTAGGGGAAGAGGGGAAGGAGCAGGGGAGAAGTGAAGGGGAAGGAGCAGAGGAGAAGGGAAGGGGCAGGGGAGAAGGGTAGGGCAGGGGAGAAGAGGGTAGGGGCAGGGGGAAAGGGGAAGGGGCAGGGGAGAAGGGAAGGAGCAGGGGAGAAGGGAAGGAGCAGAGGGAGAAGGGAAGGGGGCAGAGGAGAAGGGAAGGGCAGGGGGAGAAGGGGGAAGGGGGAAGGAGGAGCAGGGGAGAAGTGAAGGGGAAGGGGGAGCAGAGGAGAAGGGAAGGGGTAGGGGAGAAGGGAAGGGAGTGGGGCAGGGAGAAGGGAGGGGGATGGAGAGAAGGGGAAGGGGCAGAGGAGAAGGGAAGGGGCAGAGGGAGAAGGAAGGGGGCAGGGGAGAAGGGTAGGGGCAGGGGAGAAGGGGAAGGGGCAGAGGAGAAGGGAAGGGGCAGGGGAGAAGGGAAGGGGCAGGGGAGAAGGGAAGAAGGGGGCAGGGGGAGAAGGGAGAGGGAGCAGGGAGGAAAGGAAGGGGCAGGGGAGAAGGGAAGGGGCAGGGGAGAAGGGAAGGGGCAGGGGAGAAGGGAAGGGGCAGGGGAGAAGGGAAGGGGCAGGGGAGAAGGGGAAGGGGCAGAGGAGAAGGGGAAGGGGCAGGGGAGAGAAGGGGGAAGAGGCAGGGGAGAAGGGAAGGGGCAGGGGAGAAGGGAAGGGGAAGGGGCGGGGAGAAGAGGGAAGGAGCAGGGGAGAAGGGTAGGGAAGGGGCAGGGGAGAAGAAGGGAAGGAGCAGGGAAGTGAAGGGGAAGGAGCAGAGAAGGGAAGGGGCAGGAGAGAAGTGAAGGGGAAGGAGCAGAGGAGAAGGGAAGGGGCAGGGGAGAAGGGAAGGGGCAGGGGAGAAGGGAAGGGGCAGGGGAGAAGGGAAGGGGCAGGGGAGAAGGGAAGGAGCAGGGGAGAAGGGAAGGGGCAGGGGAGAAGGGAAGGGGCAGGGGAGAAGGGAAGGGGCAGGGGAGAAGGGAAGGGGCAGGGGAGAAGGGAAGGGGCAGGGGAGAAGGGAAGGGGCAGGGGGAGAAGAGGGGTAGGGGCAGGGAGAAGGAAGGAGCAGGGGAGAAGGGTAGGGGAAGGGGCAGAGGGAATAGGGAAGGAGCAGGGGAGAAGTGAAGGGAAAGGAGCAGAGGAGAAGGGAAGGGGCAGGGGAGAAGGGAAGGGGCAGGGGAGAAGGGGAAGGGGGCAGGGGAGAAGGGAAGGGGGCAGGGGGAGAAGGAGTAGGGGCAGGGGGAGAAGGAGGGGATGGAGAGAAGGGGAAGGGCAGGGGAGAAGGGAAGAGGGCAGGGAGAAGGGAGCAGGGGAGAAGGGGAAGGGGCAGGGGGAGAAGGGAGGGGGATGGAGAGAAGGGAAGGGGCAGGAGAAGGGGAGTGAAGGGGCAGCGGAGAAGGGTAGGGGCAGGGGAGAGGGGGAAGGGGAGAAGGGAAGGGGCAGGGGAGAAGGGTAGGGGAAGGGGCAGGGGAATAGGGAAGGAGCAGGGGGGAGGAAGTGAAGGGGAAGGAGCAGAGGAGAAGGAAGGGGCAGAAGGGGAGAAGGGTAGGGGGCAGGGGAGAAGGAGTAGGGGCAGGGAGAAGGGGAAGGGGCAGGGGAGAAGGGGAAGGAGCAGGGAGAAGGGGAAGAACAGGGGAGAAAGGTAGGGGCAGGGGAGAAGGGAAGGGGCAGGGGCAGGGGAGAAGGGAAGGGGCAGGGGGAGAAGGGAAGGGGAAGGAGCAGAGGAGAAGGGAAGGGGCAGGGGAGAAGGGAAGGGGCAGGGGAGAAGAGCAGGGGCAGGGGAGAAGGAAGGGGCAGGGGAGAAGGAAAGAGGGGCAGGGGAGAAGGGAAGGGGCAGGGGAGAAGGGAAGGGGCAGGGGAGAAGGGAAGGGGCAGGGGAGAAGAGGGAAGGGGGCAGGGGAGAAGGGGAAAGGGAGGCAGGGGAGAAGGGTAGGAGCAGGGGGAGAAGGGAGGGGGATGGAGAGAAAGGGAAGGGGCAGGAGAGGAAGTGAAGGGGCGGAGAAGGGTAGGGGCAGGGGAGAAAGGGGCAGGGGAGAAGGAAGGAGGAGCAGGGGAGAAGAAAGGGTAGGGGAAGGGGCAGGGGAATAGGGGAAGGAGCAGGGGAGAAGTGAAGGGGAAGGAGCAGAGGAGAAGGGAAGGGGCAGGGGAGAAAGGGTAGGGGCAGGGGAGAAGGGTAGGGGCAGGGGGAGAAGGAAGGGGCAGGGGAGAAGGGAAGGAGCAGGGGAGAAGGAAGGAGCAGGGGAGAAGGGTAGGGGCAGAGGGGGAGAAGGGAAGGGGCAGGGCCAGGGGAGGGAAGGGGCAGGGGGGAGAAGGAGTAGGGGCAGGGGAGAAGGGAAGGGGCAGGGGGGGGGGGGGGGGGGGGGGGGGGGGAGGGAAGGGGCAGGGGAGAAGGGAAGGGGCAGGGGAGAAGGGAAGGGGCAGGGGAGGAGTGAAGGGGAAGGGCAGAGGAGAAGGGAAGGGGCAGGGGGAGAAGGAAGGGGCAGGGGAGAGTGAAGGGGAAGGGGCAGGGGAGAAGGGAAGGAGCAGGAGAAGGGGAAGGGGCAGGGGAGAAGGGAAGGGGCAGGGGAGAAGGGAAGGGGCAGGGGAGAAGGGAAGGGGCAGGGGGAGAAGGGGAAGGAGCAGGGGAGAAGTGAAGGGGAAGGGGGCAGGGGGAGAGGGGAAGGGGCAGGGGGAGAAGGGGAAGGGGCAGGGAGAAGGGAAGGGGAAGGGGCAGAGGAGAAGGGAAGGGGCAGGGGAGAAGGGAAGGGGAAGGAGCAGGGGAGAAGGGAAGGGGCTGGAGAGAAGGGAAGGGGCAGGGGAGAAGGGAAGGGGCAGAGGAGAAGGGAAGGGGCAGGGGAGAAGGGAAGGGGCAGGGGAGAAGGGGAAGGAGCAGGGGGAGAAGGGAAGGGGCAGGGGGAGAAGGGAAGGGGCTGGAGAGAAGAAGGGAAGGGGGCAGGGGAGGAGGAAGGGAAGGGGAAGGGGAGAAGGGAAGGGCAGGGGGAGAAGGGAAGGGGCAGAGGAGAAGGGAAGGGGCAGGGGAGAAGGGAAGGGGCTGGAGAGAAGGGGAAGGGACAGGGGAGAAGGGAAGGAGCAGGGGAAGAGGGAAGGGGCAGGGGAGAAGGGAAGGGGCAGGGGAGAAGGGAAGGGGCAGGGGAGAAGGGAAGGGGCAGAGGAGAAAGGGAAGGGGGCAGAGGAGAAGGGAAGGGGGCAGGGGGAGAAGGGAAGGGGCAGGAGAAGGGAAGGGCGGGGAGAAGGGAAGGGGCAGGGGAGAAGGGAAGGGGCAGAGGAGAAGGGAAGGGGCAGGGAGAAGGGGGAAGGGGCAGGGGAGAAGGGAAGGGGCAGGGGAGAAGGGAAGGGGCAGGGGCAGGGGAGAAGGGAAGGGGCAGGGGAGAAGGGAAGGGGCAGGGGAGAAGGGAAGGGGCAGGGGAGAAGAGAGGAGGGAAGGAGCAGGAGAAGGGAGGTAGGGGAGAAGGGGAAGGAGCAGGGAGAAGTGAAGGGGAAGAGGGCAGGGGATAAGGGAAGGGGCTTGGGAAAGGGAAGGGGCAGGGGGAGAAGGGAAGGGGCAGGGAAGAGCAGGGGCAGGGGAGGAGGGAAGGGCAGAGGAGAAGGGAAGGGGCAGGGGAGAAGGGGGAAGGGCAGAGGAGAAGGGAAGGGGCAGGGGAGAAGGGAAGGGGCAGAGGAGAAGGGAAGGGGCAGGGGAGAAGGGAAGGGGGCAGGGGGAGAAGGGAAGGGGCAGGGGAGAAGGGAAGGGGCAGGGGAGAAGGGAAGGGGCAGGGGAGAAGGGAAGGGGCAGGGGAGAAGGGAAGGGGCAGGGGAGAAGGGAAGGGGCAGGGGAGAAGGGAAGGGGCAGGGGAGAAGGGAAGGAGCAGGGGAGAAGGGAAGGGGCAGGGGGAGAAGGGGGAAGGGGCAGGGGGAGAAGGGGAAGGGGCAGGGGAGAAGGGAAGGGGCAGGGGAGAAGGGAAGGAGCAGGGGAGAAGGGGTAGGGGAGAAGGGAAGGAGCAGGGGAGAAGTGAAGGGGAAGGGGCAGGGGATAAGGGAAGGGGCTTGGGAGAAGGGAAGGGGAAGGGGAGAAGGGAAGGGGCAGGGGAGAAGAGCAGGGGCAGGGGAGAAGGAAGGAGCAGGGGAGAAGGGAAGGGGAAGGGGCAGAGGAGAAGGGAAGGGGCAGGGGAGAAGGGAAGGGGCAGGGAAGATGGGAAGGGGCAGGGGAGAAGGAAGGAGCAGGAGGGGGGGGGGCACAGAGGGCAATAAACCCGTGTATGCTTTGCCTGCTGGAACGCTTTCCTGGACATGCACGTCAACCGTCATAGATACGAGAGATAAGAAGAAACACAGCATAGAGATGGGGAGAAAGAGATAAAGGAGGAAGGGACATATTGCGGAGGGGTGGGGAGAGGGGGGAGGGAGAGGGGGAGAGGGGGGAGGGAGAGAGGGGAGGGGGAGAGGGAGAGAGGGAGAGAGAGAGGGAGAGAGAGAGGGGAGGGGAGAGAGAGAGAGAGAGAGAGAGAGAGAGAGAGAGAGAGAGAGAGAGAGAGAGAGAGAGAGAGAGAGAGAGAGAGAGAGAGAGAGAGAGAGAGGGAGGGGGGAGGGGAGGGAGGGAGGGGAGAGGAGGGAGAGAGGGGAGGGGGGAGGGAGGGGGAGGGAGGAGGGAGGGAGGGGAGGGAGGGAGGTAGGGAGGGGAGGGAGGAGGTAGGGAGGGGAGGGAGGAGGTAGGGAGGGGAGGGAGGGGAGGGAGGAGGTAGGGAGGGGAGGGAGGAGGTAGGGAGGGGAGGGAGGAGGTAGGGAGGGGAGGGAGGAGGTAGGGAGGGGAGGGAGGAGGTAGGGAGGGGGAAGGGGAATGTGAGGAACGAAGAGGGAGGAGAGGGAGGAGAGGGAGAAGGAGAGAAAGGGAGAGGGAGGGAAGGCGAAAGAAAGAGAGAGGGAGGGAGGGCGAGAGAAAGAGAGAGGGAGGGAGGGCGAGAGAAAGAGAGAGGGAAGGAGGGCGAGAGAAAGAGAGAGGGAGGGAGGGCGAGAGAAAGAGAGAGGGAGGACGAGAGAGAGAGGGCAGGATGGCAGAGGAGAAAGGGCGGGGAGAGCTGAGAGAAACATTTCTTTAAGGGAGGAAGGATAGAAGGAAGGAATGAGGGGAGGGGTGAAATTGAGAGAATGGAGGAGGAGGAGGAGGAGGAGGAGGAGGTGGGAGAGGGGTCGAGAGAGAAGCAGGGTGTGAAACAGGGAGGGCGAAGAGAGAATGAGAGAGGGCGAAGGCGATATAAAATAAATCTGATTTTATGCATGCACACATATTGTACATAACCACACACACAAACACACAAACACACACACACACGTTGTGCAGACCTCAGTACTAAGTTGTCCATCACCTACCTCATTCTAATCCCACTATATTTCCCTTCCCCCCCTTTAATCTTTACCCGTCCCCCCACCCATCTACCCCCCCCTCCCCCACTTTTCTCCAAAGATGATCTCGAAGACAATCCCAACTAAAGAAAACGGACAACCACCCACCTGAAAACATGACCGTAAAAGTGTCATATCTGTGTCAATCATCCCCCCTACCTCCCTACCTCCCTACCCCCCACCATCGATTAGGTAGGTAGTGGTGGTAGGGAGGGGGAAAGGGAGGGGGAGGGGAAGGGGGGAACTGAATATTCCCAACCCCTCCCAAGCTGAACGCACAAGAACAAGTAGAAAAATGTGTGTGTGTGTGTGTGTGTGTGTGTGTGTGTGTGTGTGTGTGTGTGTGTGTGTGTATGTGTGTGTGTGTGTGTGTGTGCGCGCGTGGTGCGTATGTGCGTCTATGAAAAATCATTCTGAAAAAAACGTTCAGCAAAAAGGAAGGTGGTGGTGAATGCAGAGAAGGAAGGCAAGGAGGAAAAGAGAAGAAAAAAGGAGGAGAAAGGAGGAGAAAGTGGGAAAAAAGAGGAGGGGAGGATGAGGAGAAGATAAAAGGAGAGGGATAGTGGAGGGGGAAGATGGTGGTAAGAGTTATGAGAGATGCAATGAATAGACAAACTATAAGATCAGGTGATGATGATGAAAGAATTATGAAGTGATAGCAATAACAATAATATCAATACAAATAGTAATAATAATAACGGCAGCATTAACAATGACAACAGTAACAACAATAGCAACATTAATAATAATAATAATAATAATAATAATAATAACAGCAGCATTAACAGTAATAATAATATTATTAACAAGACTGATGGTGGTGGTGGTGGTGATGATTGTCGTCGTCGTCGTCGAGTAAAATCAGAGTCAGAAAACAAAGAGAAAGGAGAGGCAGAAACGAAGGAAAGGCTCAAAAGACAAGAAAAAAAAAGAACGGACAGGAAAAACAGCAACAACTGCTATCTTTCCCAGGCGGAATTACGTCACCAGCCATGCGAGACAGACACACACACACACACACACACACACACACACACACACACACTTTTTCCCCCCTTATCAAAAACAGGTAAACAAAACATATGAGAATTTATATACGGAGCTGTAGATACCACTGCATACCACACAAAAGCTCGAGTTTTATTTACCACTCAAGAATACTGCAATTATACGACGTAAAAGGTTTGCAACAAAACCATGACGTCAATTGCGAGAATATGATTTCATGCCATGTTGAAAAATGCAATAGGACGTACCACACCATACAAAGATACCATTCCATTCCACTTAATACCACGTCAATAGAGAAAGGAGAGGCAGAAACGAAGGAAAGGCTCAAAAGACAAGAAAAAAAAAGAACGGACAGGAAAAACAGCAACAACTGCTATCTTTCCCAGGCGGAATTACGTCACCAGCCATGCGAGACAGACACACACACACACACACACACACACACACACACACACACACTTTTTCCCCCCTTATCAAAAACAGGTAAACAAAACATATGAGAATTTATATACGGAGCTGTAGATACCACTGCATACCACACAAAAGCTCGAGTTTTATTTACCACTCAAGAATACTGCAATTATACGACGTAAAAGGTTTGCAACAAAACCATGACGTCAATTGCGAGAATATGATTTCATGCCATGTTGAAAAATGCAATAGGACGTACCACACCATACAAAGATACCATTCCATTCCACTTAATACCACGTCAATACCATGTCACACATGGATATCATTCCCTACCACAGAAAAAAGATAACGAATACCACTGCAGACATACCCTACCACACAAATATACCACCGCATACCATACCCTACCACACAAATATACCACCGCATACCATACCATACCACACAAAACTACCACGGGATACCATACCCTACCACACATATACACTACCGCATACCATACCCTACCACACAAATATCCTACTACATACAATACCCTACCACACATATACTACCGCATACCATACCATACCACACAAATATACTATTACATACAATACCCTACCACACATATATGCTACCGCATACCATAACATACCACAGAAATACATTACCGCATACCATACCCTACCACACAAATATCCTACTACATACAATACCCTACCACATATATACTACCGCATACCATACCATACTACACAAATATACTACTACATACAATACCCTACCACACATATATGCTACCGCATACCATACCATACCACAGAAATACACTACCGCATACCATACCATACCACACAAATATACTACCGCATACCATACCACACAAATATACTACCGCATACCATACCACACAAATATACTACCGCATACCATACCTTACCAATACTACCGTTTACCATACCCTACCACACAAATATACTACAGCACACCATACAAAGATACCGTGCCATACCACAAACAACAAAGGAAGAAAACATCTTAAAAACTCGAAATAACCTGATAAGTAATACCTTGTGACACGGTTTAATTAAAGAGAGGATTAGGCACACACATTTAAAGCTTCTTTCCTCCTCCTCGGGAACGTAAGCGCGCACATATATATCCATTAATATATAATCATCACACTCATTTTATCTGCCATGCCAACCGTGTATTCACTATCGTATTCATGCACTCCTACACGCACGTACTCACTCACTACTCTATGCAGGCACGCACTCACTTACTCATCCGTATTTTCACTCACTCACCCCCTCACTCGCCTACACACATGCTCACTCACCCCCTCACTCGCCTACACACATGCTCACTCACCCCCTCACTCACTTACCCACGTGGTCACTCACCTCCTCACTCACTTACCCACGTGGTCACTCACCTCCTCACTCGCCTACACACATGCTCACTCACCCCCTCACTCACTTACCCACGTGGTCACTCACCTCCTCACTCACCTACCCATGTTCTCTCTCTCTCTCTCTCTCTCTCTCTCTCTCTCTCTCTCTCTCTCTCTCTCTCTATCTCTCTCTCTCTCTCTCTCTCTCTCTCACTCACTCACTTACCCACGTACTCACTCACTCACCCTCATACTCACTTATCCACTCACTCACCTACTCCTGCATCCACTCACTCACTCAACCACCCCTGCATCCACTCACTGACTCACCCACCCCTCCACTCACTCACCCACACACCCACCCACCCACTCACACCTATCGCTACACCCAGGACAATTAAAAAAAAAAAAAAAAAAACTCGAACTATGACATCGACCTCCCCTTCAGCACGCAGCATTGCACATGAACTTTCGGGCGGCACTCAACGGCATTGCAATCGGCGTGCAAACACGACGAAAACTCACCCGGGATTTGAGGATGCAAATGCCGGCCGCTCGTGATAAACAACTAAATATTCATATTATGGATAGACGGTGGATCGACAGGCGGAGGGAGGAGGGGGGGAAGGGGGGAGAAGAGGAGAGGGGGGATAGGGTGGAGGGAGGGGAGGGGAGGGAGGAGAGGGAGGAGAGAGAGGAGAAGGGGGAGGGAGGGGGGAGGAGGGAGAGGAGAAGGGAGAGGAGGGGGAGAAGGGAGAGGAGGAGATTGGAAGAAGAAAGGGAGAGAAGTGGGAGAAGGGAAAGGGGAAAGGCGAAGAGGTGAAGCGGAGGGAGAGGGAGATGAGAGGGAGATGAGAAGGAGAAGAAAGGGAGAGAGAGGGGAAAGTGGGGGAGGGCGGGAGAGAGAAAAAGTGAAAAGTGAAAGGAAACTTATCAGAAATACCTTCCCCCCCTCCTTTTTTTCCTCATCACAACAGCACCCCGTGACCTTGCGCCGCGAAACACGAAAACAAACGCCATTATCAGCTTATCAAATCAGCCGACTGCGTTTCCACCGCTATCGGCAAGGATAGGATTGGCGCCAAGATTAACTATGAAAAAAAAAACACGTAACTTTTAGATCGTAGTTTTATTAAACTGATGAGAGGGTGGGGAGCAGAGGGTGAGAGGGAGGGAGGGGGGAGGAAGGGAGAGCGAAAGGGGAGGGAGGGAAGAAAGGAGAGGGAGGGAAGAAAGGAGAGGGAGGGAAGGAGGATGAGAGAGAGGGAGAGGGAGGGAGAGGGAGAGGGAGAGGGAGGGGGAGAGAGAGAGAGACACACAGAGAGAGAGAGAGAGAGAGAGAGAGAGAGAGAGAGAGAGAGAGAGAGAGAGAGAGAGAGAGAGAGAGAGAGAAAGAGAGAGACAGAGGGAGAAATGGAGAGAGATGGAGAGAGATGGAGAGATGAAGGGAGGGTGAAAGAGGGAGGAAGGGAAAGAGGGAGAGAGGGAGCGAGGGTGAAAGACGAGTATCATCAAAGACGTAGCTTCGTATATAGCGTCAAAGCAGATTACGTGCCCTGCACAAAGCCAGGGGATACATGACAAAGCACCTGCTTAATCTAGGCGCACTTTTACGACCTCACAGTATTGTCAGTGGAACACAAAACAAGCATGTCTAAAGGGCTCTATCAGAGAACCCCCTTCCCCCAAAAGTCGCATGATAAAGAAACACGGAAGCGGTGAAGCATTAGAATAATTCACTTATCCATTAAATATTTATGTTAACACAAAGAGGCCATTTGTTGTGAAAGTTAGCGACATTCTCCAGAGGAAAATAAGAACTCTTAAAAACAGCATAAATTAATCCTGAAATCCGATGGTCACAAGCCGATGTACACGGATGCCCAAGAGAACGGCCACCTTCATGGAAAACAACGGCGACAGCTCCAAGCCGAAGTACCGGTTGCTCCGGGGGGCGAGCGCGAACGAAGGAGACCCTGGAAGTAAGTTGGTAGCAGATTCAATGTTCGTTGCCCGGTCAATACCCTAACAAGAACAGCCCCCCTTCAGGAGAAGCGAAATTTATGGGCTATTCGACAGACCATAATTGCGCACCGAACTCGACATTTTTAAAAAGTAAATAGTAATTACATGACGCTGACCGTAATGAGTGTGAACGATCTTCATACGAAGAAGTCCGGGGTTCTTCGTATGAGATCATATCAAGTTAATCTACGACGGAAAGCTGATGCAATACGAGAGAGAGAGAGAGAGAGAGAGAGAGAGAGAGAGAGAGAGAGAGAGAGAGAGAGAGAGAGAGAGAGAGAGAGAGAGAGAGAGAGAGAGAGAGAGCGTACTTAGCGATGGTGGCTAATCCTAAACAATACATACTGCTTTATATAATGGATAACGATGCCTAATATGTAACCTGTTCATTACAACCTACAGCATACATAAACCAAATGCAAAGAGCACAGTCACGCACAATATAAAAATGCAATGCTCTCTGCAGTATACAGAATGCGCAGTATACAAATGGTCTGTATATTGTAAAAAACAAAAATCAAAACTATGTATGCGCAATACACAAATACTTAGGAATTTCTTCTGATTTTGTATATACGTTTATCATTCACTCTCATACCAGTTTTGGAAAGCCTATAATCAACCAGATTTCACTAACATTGATCCTGGACTGTCTATTATCAGCGGGAGTGTACCATATAAATCCGTGAGTCCCTAATGTGGATCATAGTCTATCAAACAGCAAAATGATTAAATTCTATTAGATAATGTTCTGTTTAGTAAAACTATACAACTATATAATACAGCAAAATGATTAAATTCTACTGGATAACTTTATGTCAAATAAAACTATATAACTACATAATACTGAAGACAGTCCATAGTCTAACATCACAGGGAACAAAGTTTTAATGTCAAGCTGCAGACATCACATCAAGGCTGCCATGACTTCCCAGTGACGAACCTAAAAGGAGGTACGAATGAAAATGAAAACTCCTATCACGCGAGATGTGCAATTGACATTTCAGTAATGCCTATCACGTAACTCTGACGAAGGTGTAACCTCAAAACGATAATTACGGATCTTGCATTGCGGAATTACCTTTCTTTTTTCTTTTTTTATGTTAAGAGCACTGAAACACTGAAATTTCATTCCAGTTTCAGGCCTGAACCCTGAAATGAGTGACGGTCAGAAGCATTGACTAGTCAAGGTGATAGCATTAACCTTCACATTGTATCTTGTTGTCACGCCAAACAAATTAACGGGATCATATATCACTTCACTAAATACAAATCGATATCCTTAAAGAGATGGAAAGTGTAGCGCTAAATTAACGTCCTTAATGTCAACAGACAAAGCAAGCGATAGAAATACCACGTCAACTCTCGTGCACGTACTCACTCACACTCGCACACTCAATCTCAGACACATATGCACGCACGCACACACACACACACACACACACACACACACACACACACACACACACACACACACAGTCAACTACTCACAAAAGCACACACCAAAAGGGGAAAAAATAATAAACAAAACAAAAAAGCAAATTATTATTATCATTATTATTTTTATTATTATTATTGACCAAACACAACAACAACAACAAAAAAAAAGCCTTCTGGTGAATCAAAATTTACCCTCACCCTCTGAAACAAAACACCCACGCGCTGTGCAACAACCAGGAAAACAATACACAACCACAAAAGCCACAACAGAAATCCTCCCCCTAACCTCCCCCCCTGCCTTTCGACCCCCCCCCCCGACTCCACCTATTATAAGAATACTCCTACTGTGTGCGGAGGGTTGTTAAACTGAGAGGGAGAGAGAAAGGGAAAGAGAAAGGGAGAGGGGAGAGGGGAGGGGAGAGGGAGAGGGGAGAGGAAGAGGGGAGGGGAGAAAGGAAAAGAATGGGAGAGGGGAGGGAGAGCGAGAAATAGGGAGGTAGAGGGGAGGGAGGGAGGGAGGGAGAGAGAGGGAGAGATAAAGAGAGGGGAGAGGGGAGAAGGAGGTAGGAAGGGAGAAAGAGAGAGAGAGGTAGGGGAAGGGGGGAGAGTGAGAGGGTGGGAGAAAGGGAGAGAAGGAGGGAGAGTGAGAGGGAGGGAGGGAGGGAGAGGAGGGAGAAAGAGAGAGGGGGAGGGAGGTAGGGAAGGAGGGAGAAAGAGAGAGGGGGAGGGAGGTAGGGAGGGAGGTGGGGAGGTAGGGAGGGAGGGAGAGAGAGGAGAGAGAAATAGGGAGGGAAGGAGGGAGGGAGAGAGAGGAGAGAGAAATAGGGAGGGAAGGAGGGAGAAGCAGAGAAAGAAAGAGCTAAAGAACTAGAGAATTAGAGAACTAGAAAAAGAGCGAAAGAGCGAGCGAGAGAGAGCGCGCGAGCGAGCGGGCGAGACCGGGGCGACGGGGAAGGTCAGTGCACTCGGCGCTATCTCCGAAAGCCTATGCTCGTGCCCGGATGCTCTCCTCTCTCCCCCCCCCCCTCTCTCTCTCTCTCTCTCTTGCTCTCTCTCTCTCTCTCTCTTGCTCTCTCTTGCTCTCTCTCTTGCTCTCTCTCTCTCTCTCTCTTGCTCTCTCTTGCTCTCTCTCTCTCGCTCTCTCGCTCTCTCGCTCTCTCGCTCTCTCTCTCTCTCGCTCTCTCTCGCTCTCTCTCGCTCTCTCTCGCTCTCTCTCGCTCTCTCGCTCTCTCTCGCTCTCTCTCGCTCTCTCGCTCTCTCTCGCTCTCTCTCTCTCTCTCTCTCTCTCTCTCTCTCTCTCTCTCTCTCTCTCTCTCTCTCTCTCTCTCTCTCTCGCTCTCTCTCGCTCTCTCTCGCTCTCTCTCTCTCTCTCTCTCTCTCTCTCGCTCTCTCTCGCTCTCTCTCGCTCTCTCTCGCTCTCTCTCGCTCTCTCTCGCTCTCTCTCGCTCTCTCGCTCTCTCTCGCTCTCTCGCTCTCTCGCTCTCTCGCTCTCTCGCTCTCTCTCGCTCTCTCTCGCTCTCTCTCGCTCTCTCTCGCTCTCTCTCGCTCTCTCTCGCTCTCTCTCGCTCTCTCTCGCTCTCTCTCGCTCTCTCTCGCTCTCTCTCGCTCTCTCTCGCTCTCTCTCGCTCTCTCTCGCTCTCTCTCGCTCTCTCTCGCTCTCTCTCGCTCTCTCTTGCTCTCTCTTGCTCTCTCTTGCTCTCTCTTGCTCTCTCTCGCTCTCTCTCGCTCTCTCTCGCTCTCTCTCGCTCTCTCTCGCTCTCTCTCGCTCTCTCTCGCTCTCTCTCGCTCTCTCTCGCTCTCTCTCCCTCTCTCTCCCTCTCTCTCCCTCTCCCTCTCCCTCTCCCGCTCCCTCTCCCGCTCGCTCTCCCGCTCGCTCTCTCTCTCTCTCTCTCTCTCTCTCTCTCTCTCTCTCTCTCTCGCTCTCTCTCTCGCTCTCTCTCTCTCTCTCGCTCGCTCTCTCTCTCGCTCTCTCGCTCTCGCTCTTTCTTTCTTTCTCTCTCTCTCTCTCTCTCGCTCTCTCTCTCTCTCTCTCGCTCTCTCTCTCGCTCTTTCGCTCTGTTTCTAGTTCTCTGATTCTCTAGTTCTTTCGCTCTTTCTCTCGTTCCTTCTCTCTTTTTCTGCCTCTCCCTCCTTCCCTTCCTATTTCTCTCTCTCTCTCTCTCTCTCTCTTTACATAGTTCTACTTTGTTACGTTTAGGATCACCTGCTCCTCTCACTCCGTACAAATTCCTCTCGGATTCACCCGTAAAATCATCGCAATACTCGAAATGATTCGGTCAGACAACGTTTGTAAGATTTTTTTTTTTTTTTATAGTTAGGTTTATTCAAGATGCCTATTGAATGCGGTCGGTGTGTTTTTTTCCCTCTCTTTTTTAAATGTATAATAACGTATATATGAAAAAATAAATAAACACGCGCACACGCACACACAAACATACATACATACACACACATACACCTATACACGCATTCACAGACATGCAAGCAAAACAATGCAAAAAGCACGACAGTGATCTCTCCCCCCCCCCAGTCTGGATCTTCTGACGAGATCCTCCCTCCCTCCCTCCCCGCTCCCTCTCTCTTTCCCTCCCGCCCACTCCGCCCGTGCAACGACCCCGACTGGAATCACTCCCTTCCTCACTCGCTCCCTATCTCTCCCCCTCCCACCCCTCCACCCTTCCCTCCCTCCCCTCCTAATCCCTACACCCCCTCTATCCTACCTCTACCCCTCCCTCCCTCCCTCTCTACTTCCCTCCACCCCTCCCTTCCCCCCTCCACCCTTCCCACCATCTCCTCCCCCTCCCCCTCCCCCTTCTATAACGTCGCGCAATTATTCTCTTGTAATAGACAAGCAAAGAGAAAGTATGTGGCATAATTCCCTCTTCTACCCCCCCCTCCTCCTCCTCCTCCCCTTCCCTTCACCTCCCTCCTTTTTTCCAAGACGTCCCCTCCCCTTAACTACTCCTTGATAATCAACCCCCCTCCCCCTTCCTCTTCTTCTCCTCCTTCCCCTCCTCTTTCCTTACTTCCTTCCTTCCTTCCTTTCTCTCTACGTCTTTCGATCACTCTGTATATCTACTTCCTAGTACCCCGATCCCCTCTCCCCCTTTCTGATTATCATGTATAGAGAGATGTGAGGATACGTGGAGAGGGAGAGGGAGGAAGGGGAAGGGGGAAGAGAGAGGGAGGAAGGGAGAGGGAGGAAGGGGAAGGGGGAAGAGAGAGGGAAGGGGAGAGAAGGGGAGGAAAGGGGAAAGGGAGAAGAGAGAGGAGGGAGAGGAGGAAGGAAGGAGGAAGAGAGAGAGGGAGGAAGGGAGAGGAAGAAGAGAGGGGAAGGAAGAGGAGGAAGGAAGGAAAGGGGAGGAAGAGGAAAAGAGGGGAAGAGGGAGGGGGAAGGGAGAGAGGGAGGAAGGGGAAGGGGGAAGGGAGAGGGAGGAAGGGAGAGGGAGGAAGGGGAAGGGGGAAGAGAGAGGGAGGAAGGGAGAGGGAGGAAGGGGAAGGGGGAAGAGAGAGGGAGGAAGGGAGAGGGAGGAAGGGGAAGGGGGAAGAGAGAGGGAGGAAGGGAGAGGGGGAAGGGAGGGAGGAAGGGAAGGGGGAAGAGAGGAGGAAGGGGAAGGGAGAAGAGAGGGAGGAAGGGGAAGGGGGGAAGGGAGAGGGAGGAAGGGGAAGGGGGAAGAGAGAGGGAGGAAGGGGAAGGGGGGAAGAGAAGAGGGGAGAGGAGGAGGAATGGAGAGGGAGGAAGGGGAAGGGGGAAGGGGAAGGAGAGGGAGGAAGGGGAAGGGGGAAGAGGGGGAGGAAGGGGGAAGGGGGGGAAGAGAGAGGGGGAAGGGAGAGGGAGGAGGGGAGGGGGAAGAGAGAGGGGGAAGGGAGAGGGTGGAGGGGGAGAGGGGGAAGGGAGAGGGAGGAAGGGGAGAGGGGGGGAAGAGAGAGGGAAGGAAAGGGTGGAAGGGGGAAGGGGGAAGAGAGAGGGGGAAGGGAGAGGGAGGAAGGGGAAGGGGGAAGAGAGAGGGGGAAGGGAGAGGGAGGGAGGGAAGGGGGAAGAGGGAGGAAGGGGGAAGGGGGAAGGGAGAGGGAGGAAGGGAAGGGGAAAGAGAGGGGGGAAGGGAGAGAGAGAGGAGGAAGGGGAAGGGGAAGAGAGGAAGGGAGAGGGAGGAAGGGGAAGGGGGAAGAGAGAGAGGGAAGGAAGGGGAAGGGAGAGGGAGGAAGGGAGAGGGAGGAAGGGGAAGGGGGAAGGGAGAGGGAGGAAGGGGAAGGGGGAAGAGAGAGGGAGGAAGGGGGAAGGAGGGGAAGGGGAAGGGGGAAGAGAGAGGGGGAAGGGGAAGGGGGAAGGGAGAGGGAGGAAGGGGAAGGGGGAAGAGAGAGGGGGAAGGGAGAGGGAGGAAGGGGAAGGGGGAAGGGAGAGGGAGGAAGGGGAAGGGGGAAGAGAGAGGGTGGAGGGAGAGGGGGAATGGAGAGGGGGGAAGGGAGAGGGGGAAAGAGAAAGAAAAAGAGAGAGAAAGAAAGAGGGGGGGCGGGAGGGTGGAAGAGAGAGGGGGAAAGAGAGAGTAAGTGGGAGAGGAGAGAGGGAGGGAGGGAGAAAGGGTTAGGGAAGAGAGAGAGAGGTGGAGGGAGAGGGGGAATGGAGAGGGGGGAAGGGAGAGGGTGGAGGGGAGAGGGGGAATGGAGAGGGGGGAAGGGAGAGGGGGAAAGAGAAAGAAAAAGAGAGAGAGAAAAAAGAGGGGGGGTGTGGAAGAGAGAGGGGGAAAGAGAGAGTAAGTGGGAGAGGAGAGAGGGAGGGAGGGAGAAAGGGTTAGGGAAGAGAGAGAGAGGTGGAGGGAGGGAGGGAGGGAGGAGAGAGACAGGCAGACAGACACAAACACCGGGAGACGAAGAAGAAACACAAAAAGCGAAGAGGCGAGATTCCACGACCGGCAATTATCATTTACAACACGCGCCTGCCCGCTGACGCCCCCTTGCCTCATAATCACCAAATTATTATTATGCCGCTTTACGGGTCCTCTTGATTGTCCTCTTGATTGTCTTCTTGATTGTCGCTCGCTTATGCCGTCTCTCTTGGTCGCTTCCTCTCTTATCTGTCGTGTGTGTGTGTGTGTGTGTGTGTGTGTGTGTGTGTGTGTGTGTGTGTGTGTGTGTGTGTGTGTGTGCGAGTGAGAGCGTGTGGGCGTGCGAGTGAGAGCGTGTGGGCGTGCGAGTGAGAGCGTGTGGGCGTGCGAGTGAGAGCGTGTGGGCGTGCGAGTGAGAGCGTGTGGGCGTGCGAGTGAGAGCGTGTGGGCGTGCGAGGGAGAGCGTGTGGGCGTGCGAGGGAGAGCGTGTGGGCGTGCGAGGGAGAGCGTGTGGGCGTGCGAGTGAGAGCGTGTGGGCGTGCGAGTGAGAGCGTGTGGGCGTGCGAGTGAGAGCGTGTGGGCGTGCGAGTGAGAGCGTGTGGGCGTGCGAGTGAGAGCGTGTGGGCGTGCGAGTGAGAGCGTGTGGGCGTGCGAGTGAGAGCGTGTGGGCGTGCGAGTGAGAGCGTGTGGGCGTGCGAGTGAGAGCGTGTGGGCGTGCGAGTGAGAGCGTGTGGGCGTGCGAGTGAGAGCGTGTGGGCGTGCGAGTGAGAGCGTGTGGGCGTGCGAGTGAGAGCGTGTGGGCGTGCGAGTGAGAGCGTGTGGGCGTGCGAGTGAGAGCGTGTGGGCGTGCGAGTGAGAGCGTGTGGGCGTGCGAGTGAGAGCGTGTGGGCGTGCGAGTGAGAGCGTGTGGGCGTGCGAGTGAGAGCGTGTGGGCGTGCGAGTGAGAGCGTGTGGGCGTGCGAGTGAGAGCGTGTGGGCGTGCGAGTGAGAGCGTGTGGGCGTGCGAGTGAGAGCGTGTGGGCGTGCGAGTGAGAGCGTGTGGGCGTGCGAGTGAGAGCGTGTGGGCGTGCGAGTGAGAGCGTGTGGGCGTGCGAGTGAGAGCGTGTGGGCGTGCGAGTGAGAGCGTGTGGGCGTGCGAGTGAGAGCGTGTGGGCGTGCGAGTGAGAGCGTGTGGGCGTGCGAGTGAGAGCGTGTGGGCGTGCGAGTGAGAGCGTGTGGGCGTGCGAGTGAGAGCGTGTGGGCGTGCGAGTGAGAGCGTGTGGGCGTGCGAGTGAGAGCGTGTGGGCGTGCGAGTGAGAGCGTGTGGGCGTGCGAGTGAGAGCGTGTGGGCGTGCGAGTGAGAGCGTGTGGGCGTGCGAGTGAGAGCGTGTGGGCGTGCGAGTGAGAGCGTGTGGGCGTGCGAGTGAGAGCGTGTGGGCGTGCGAGTGAGAGCGTGTGGGCGTGCGAGTGAGAGCGTGAGAAATGCAATGGTTGTGTTGAACGATTTAATATCGATTTAATTATAATTTTTCCTTAACTTAAGAAAATTGTTCTCAGGGAAATGGCAGATAAAGGGAAGCTAGAGGGGAAAGAGGAAAGGACGAAGGGAAAATAAAGAGAGAGAGGGAGAGGGAGAAGAAGAAATAAAAAAAAGATAAGGAGAGATAGATAAATATATATATATATATATATATATATATATATATAGATAAATATATATATATATATATATATATATATATATATATATATATACATATATACATGTGTGTGTGTGTGGGGGGGGGGTGCGTGTGCGTGTGCGTGTGCGTGTGCGTGTGCGTGAGTTTGAGAGAGAGAGAGAGAGAGAGAGAGAGAGAGAGAGAGAGAGAGAGAGAGAGAGAGAGAGAGAGAGAGAGAGAGAGAGAGAGAGAGAGAGAGAGAGAGAGAGAGAGGAGCGAGAGAGAGAAAGAGACAGGGAAGAGACAGTGGGCGTTGGAGGATCCCAGGTACAAAGTCATTAACGCGTCGCCATAAACAACAACAATGGAAGCGGGAGACAGACAAAATATATATATTTACTTGGTCGTCGGTGATGAACAGAAGCAGCTACGAGATGAGAAGAACACTTAAAGGAAGAGGAAAAGGAGGAGGAGGAGGAGGAGGAGGAGGAGGAGGAGGAGGAGGAGGAGGAGGAGGAGGAGGAGGAGGAGGAGGAGGAGGGAGAGGAGAAGAAGAATGAGAAAAATAATAATGATGATGATGATGATGAGGAGGAGGAGGAGAAGGAAATGAAGGAGGAGGAGGGGAAGAAAGAGGAAATGAAGAAGGACGAAGAGGAAATGAAGAAGAAAAAGGAGACAAAAGCGTATAAACAGACAGATGTGTAGACAGACACACAAACAGACCGACAAATAGACAAACGGATAAATAGTGATATTGAAGCAAGGAGGAGAGGCGAGGGAGGAACGGAGCGCGGAGATGGATGGGGACGCACGGAGAGTTGACCTCCAAGGAGCGACATTGGAGGCAGGTCAGGAAGTGTGACAGAACAAACGAGCTACACCTTCACCCGTTCCCCCTCACCCCCCTCCCCTTCCCCTGTGTTTATTCACCTTCCCCTTCCTCTTCTTTCGTTCTTTTCCTTCTCTTTTTTATCTTTCCTTTCTGTTGTCTTCCCCTTCATTTTTACGTGTTTGCTCCTTTCTTTCTTTTTTTTCTTCTCTTTTTCTCCTCCTCGTCTTCTCTGTTCTTTCCTCCTTAACCTGTCTGCTTCTCCTTCCCTCCTTTCCCTTTCCTTCCTTCATAATTCCCCTTCCACTATCCTTTTCCCCTCTCTATTTCCCTTCGCGTTCATATACCACACCGTTCCTCGCCTCTTTTCCCTCCTATTCCCTTCTCCTGCATTTAATTCCCCTTCCCATCATCACCATTGCCTTTCCCCTCCCCTTATTCCCCCATCCACTATCCCCATTTCTCTCTACCTATTTCCCTCCCCATCCTCCCCTTGTTCCCCCATTCCCCTTTCCCATCCCATGCTCCCCCAATTCCCCTTCCCGATCCCCCCATCCCCCATCCTTCATTCCCCATACTCACCCTGTCGCAGCGCAGCAGACAACAAAGGGAGCGACTTTCTTTGGCCTCAAGTTTAGTTCCCTTCTTCCTGGAACGGCACAGTCACACACACGGCCGCCGGGCTGGAAGGCGGCGCGGCGCCGGGTGGGTGGGTAGGGGTGATGGGGTGGGAAGGGGTGATGGGGTGGGTAGGGGTGATGGGGTGGGAAGGGGTGATGGGGTGGGTAGGGTTGGGTGGGGTGGGGTGGTGTGTGTGTGTTGATGTGTGCATAAGCTTATGTGCCCGAGATCGGAAAGCAAGTAGTATATAGCATAAGTAGACATCGCATTCTTCTACATAACTTCTCATACAGTTCCACAGATGTGAAGATGGAGAAATAATCTCTAAACACACACTTTGAAATGAAGAACTGAGAACTAACAATATAAGAAAAAAATGTAGAAAGAATTACAAAGAATAAATATAAAAAACTTTACCAAGTAACCGGATCCTTCACGAGCAAAGACATACCTGAAAAAGAGAAAAGAAAAGATTAGCAAAGAAATGAATTAGTCGTTAGTCTAAAATAGCTCGTTAGCAAAGAAATGAATTAGTCATTGGTCTAAAATAACTCGTTGGAAAATAAATGAATTGGTCGTTAGTCTAAAATAACTCGTTAGCAAAGAAACGGGTCGTTAACAAAAGTCACAGGTCGTTGTCAGATACGAGGCCACAAGGTCGTCAAAAATGGTCGTTGTTTCCTCCGCGAAAGGTCGTGATATCAGTCAAGGCATTGTCTATTGTCATTGGACATTGTACCTTTTTCTGTCGTTGCTCGAGGGGATTCTTTAAGTGTGCAGTACTACTTCATTGTTGAGTTGCGTGGATTTCTATTAATACATACCTCTACCGTCTGTCTGCGTTTGTCTATGTGCCTCTCACCCCTCCCCATCCCCCCCCCCTCTCTCTCTCTCTCTCTCGCTTTCTTATTCTCTCCATATCTCTCTCTCTTTCTGTCTCTGTCCCTCTCTCTTTCTTTCTCTGCCCCCCCCCCTTCTCTCTTCTCCTCTCCACTTTATCTGTACCTTTCTCCCCCCTCATTCCCCTTAAACCCAATCTTCCTCCTCTCACCCATCCTCGACCATACCAATCTCCCTCAATTCGTATCCTCATCCTCGCCTGTCTCCCTCCATGGCGATCTTCCAATCAATATTCCTCTACGTCTTATCTCCCTCTTCGTTTTTTTTTCTCCCTTCCCTTTGTCTTCATTCCTTTTCGTTTTGCGTTTGTGTTCTTAGCTCATTGATATTTTCCTTTAGATTTTTCTCTTTATCTCACCTTCTCTCTCTCCTCTGTCGTCTCTTCTTTTTTCTTCCTTTCTCTTTCTCTCCGTCTATTCCTCCTTTTTAAAAAATTCTCTCGTATATTTATTGTTTTATCGTTACTTTGGCACTCTTCCTCGCTCCTTTTCTCTCCTTGTCTAGCTCTCGCTCTGTCTGTCGTAATCCATTACCAAAATTTTCTTAATTCAAAAAAGATAGGTAAAACATTTAAACAAACAAACAAAACGCAAAACAAACCAGCAAAGGAAAAACAAACATCTCTGGTGCCTGGCACCATCCTCCTAACCATGCCCCTTCAAAACATGAGATACGGGTTACCGCCCTTCCTCATAAAAGATCCCTCCTTTACTCCCTCCTTCCCTCCACCTCTCTCTCTCTCTCTCTCTCCTTCCATCTAAATCTGTATCTTTTCTTCCTTTTTTCTCCCTTGCCTCTTCCTTTACTACCATGTTCTCTCTGAACCCATCGCTTCGGACTCATTTTTACATTCATTCCCTTATCTTTTCCTCCCTTCCTTTTTTCCTATCCCCATCTCAAATTTTCTTTCTTCTCTCATTCCACTTTTCCTTGTTCTCTCCCTTACCATACCCTTCTTTTCGTCCTCTTCCCCTTTCCCCCTCCTCCTCTCCCTTCTTCCTTGTTCCACTCCACTTCTACTCTTCTCCCTCTCCCTCATTCCCCTTTCCCACTTCATCCCATCATCCTTTCTCCCCACCTTTTCCCAATTCCCCCTTCCTCTTCATTGTCTTTCCTTTCCTTCCCGTTTCCTCCTCCTCGTGCTCCATCTCTTCTTCTCTTCTCCCTCTTTACACCCTTCTCCCCGCCTCTCCCTCCCTCCTTCCCTCCTCTCCCTCCGTCCTTCTCCCCTTCCTCTCGCCGTGAACTCGAGATGCCGTGAGAGTGCAAATTTCAAGGTCAGGTCGCAGAGACAGAGACAAGGAGAGGCGCTTTCACGTCGGGATGAGAATTTATTTTTTTATTTTATTTTATAAATATTTTAATTCTATTCCTGTCTTCCTGATTTCGGTGTGTGTGTGTGTGTGTGTGTGTGTGTGTGTGTGTGTGTGTGTGTGTGTGTGTGTGTGTGTGTGTGTGTGTGTTTTCTTACTTGCTTTTCCTTCCTCGTTCTTTGTCGTCTTTTTTCTCCTCTCCCTCTACCTTTCACCAAACCCTTATTCCCCCTCTTCCTTTCTTTCCTTCTCCTCTCTCCCTGCCGCCTCCCCCTCCACTCCCCTTAACCCCTCTCCTTCCTTCTTTATGTAATTCCGCCCGCCGGACCGTCCTTCTCACGCCCCTCTCTCTTTTTCCCCTTTCACTCTCCTTCCTCCTCTCCCACTCTCCCTCCCTTCCCCCTCTTTCCTCCTCTCCTCCCTTCCCTCCCTCCTCCCCTCTCTCCCTCCCACCCTACCTCCCACCCTCCCTCCCTCCTCCCCTTCTCTCCCTCCCAGCTCCCATCGTGCACCATAAACAGAGATAGCAACATTCTTATGGTGCTCTGGTGACTGTAGTCTTCCCGGTTCGTCAACTTCCGGGAGAAGGGGATGGAGGGAGGGAGGAAAAGGGAGAAAAGAGGGAGATAGAGGGGGAAGGGAGGAAAAGGGAGAAAAGAGGGAGATAGAGGGGGAAGGGAGGAAAAGGGAGAAAAGAGGGAGGGGGAAGGGAGATGGAAAAGGGGATGGATGGAGGGAGAGGGAAGAAATGGGAGAAAAGAGGGAGAAGGGAGGAAAAGAGAGAAAAGGAGAAGAGGGATGGGGAAGGGAGGAAAAGGGAGATGGAAGGATGGGGAAGGGAGAAAATAGGAAGATGGAGAAGGGGATGGAGGGAGGGAGAGGGAAGAAAAGGGAGAAAAGAGAGAGGGAGGGGGAAGGGAGAAAATAGGGAGAGGGAGGAAAAGGAAGAGAGATGGAGATGGATAGATATGAAAATACTAGGAAGGAGGGAGAGATATAAAGATGGATAGAAGAGGAGAAAGGGGAAACAGAGAGAGAAAGAGAGAAGGAAGCAGGAATAAAGGGAAGAGAAGGAAAGAGAGAAAAAGGAGAAAAACAAAAACAAAAAGAGAACCTTAGAGGGAACCCTTACATTC
>BOPN01001662.1:35000-45000 GCA_017312705.2 Penaeus japonicus
CTCTCGGCATGTGATCGCGACGTACCCGGTGACGTCACAGGGTAAATGCATTGCTTGATTCGAGCTTGGTGAGTTGATTGAAAGAGAGAGGGAGGGAGGGAGGGGAGGGAGGGGGAGAGGTGATGGTGGATGGAGGAGGGTATTAGGGGTATGGGAGGAAGGGAGAAAGGAGGAGGAGGAGGAGGAGGAGGAGGAGGAGGAGGAAGAGGAGGAGGAGGAGGAGGAGGAGGAGGAGGAGGAGGAGGAGGAGGAGGAGGAGAGGAGGAGGAGAAGGAGGAGGAGGGGGAGGAGAGGAGAAGGAGGGAGGAGGAGGAGGGAGGAGGAGGGAGGAAGGAGGAGGGAGGGAGGAGGAAGGAGGAGGGAGGAAGGAGGAAGGAGGGAGGAGAGAGAAAAGAGAGAGAGAGAGAGCGAGCCTGGAGACAGAGCACTCACAGAGGAGTCCAGCGCTAAATCTGCTCGAGTAAATATTATTGTTGCTTGGCCCAAGACGCTTACGTAAGAACAGCGGTAACCCTTATTTAAAAGTCCTCTTGACGCTACGTGCGTGCTCCTTGGTCTCCTTCTCCCGAATTTCTTTTCTTCCTTTTCTTCTTTTCTCAGTCACATACATACACACACTCCCTCGCAGACTTACTCACACTCACACTAGCACTAGCACTCGCACACACACGTTCCTACCTCTTTGCCACGCTCACTCACACATGTAAGCAACCATCCGTCTCAAAGTCAAAAGTCACACATCCTGATAACGGTGATCCGTCGTTTTGATACATTATACATTATACAATATAAATCTAAACATTATACAATATAAAGCTAGACATTAATCCTCAAAATGAATAAATCCTTTCTTCGTACCCGTAAGAATAATCATGATCCAAGATTGATGTGGAATAAGAATCCAGAAAAATCCAGAAATCAGTGAATAAATGGCACGGTAGCAACTTAACGACCCGAATTAGGAATCAGGAATGGTGCCAATTAAAAATGAATTGATCCGAAGGAAGATTCGAGAACGCTCCTCAACTAAGGTGGGATTCATGAGTTTATGGGTTACAATGTAATAGTATTCCTCTATTATTGTTCTCGTGTTTGTCCACAATTTATCCTATTTCACTTACGCACAGATGCAAATAAGATTGGGAGAGAGGGAGAGGGAGAGAGGGAGGGAGGGAGAAAGGGAGAGACAGACGAGGTGAGAGAGAAAAGAAGAGAGGGAGGGAGGGAAGAGAGAGAGAGAGAGAGAGAGAGAGAGAGAGAGAGAGAGAGAGAGAGAGAGAGAGAGAGAGAGAGAGAGAGAGAGAGATGGAGAGGGAGAAGAGAGAGAGAGAGAGAGAGAGAGAGAGAGAGAGAGAGAGAGAGAGAGAGAGAGAGAGAGATAGAGAGAGAAAGAGAGAGAGGGGGAGGAGAGAGAGAGAGAGAGAGAGAGAGAGAGAGAGAGAGAGAGAGAGAGAGAGAGAGAAAGAGAGAGGGAGGCGGGGAGAGGGAGAGGGAGAGAGAGAGGAGAGAGAGAATGAAAGAGAGAGGAGAGAGAGAATGAGAGAGGAGAGAGAGAGAGGAGAGAGGAGAGGAGAGAGGAGGAGAGGAGAGAGAGGAGGAGAGGAGAGAGAGGAGAGAGAGGAGGAGAGGAGAGAGAGGAGGAGAGGAGAGAGAGAGGTACAAACAGACACTAATACACGTACAAGCACACAGGTTCTCCTTCAAACTCTTGGCGCCTGTCACGCACGCACCTGATCAAGCGTAGTCAAGAAACAAACAATATGAGAACTAACAAGCTTATCTGTTTCGGTTTCGGTTTCGTTTTTATTTCTGTCTGTCTGTCTCTCTATCTCACACACACACACCTCGTCTCTCTCTCTCACACACACACACACCTCGTCTCTCTCTCTCACACACACACACACCTCGTCTCTCTCTCTCACACACACACACACACCTCGTCTCTCTCTCTCACACACACACACCTCGTCTCTCTTTCTCACACACACACACCTCGTCTCTCTCTCTCACACACACACACCTCGTCTCTCTCTCTCACACACACACACCTCGTCTCTCTCTCTCACACACACACACCTCGTCTCTCTCTCTCACACACACACACCTCGTCTCTCTTTCTCACACACACACACCTCGTCTCTCTCTCTCTCTCACACCTCATCTCTCTCTCTCTCTCACACCTCATCTCTCTCTCTCTCTCACACCTCGTCTCTCTCTCTCTCTCACACCTCGTCTCTCTCTCTCTCTCTCACCTCGTCTCGCTCTCTCACACCTCGTCTCTCTCTCTCTCTCACACCTCGTCTCTCTTTCTCACACACACACACCTCGTCTCTCTTTCTCACACACACACACCTCGTCTCTCTCTCTCACACACACACACCTCATCTCTCTCTCTCTCTCACACCTCGTCTCTCTCTCTCTCTCACACCTCGTCTCTCTCTCTCTCTCACACCTCGTCTCTCTCTCTCTCTCACACCTCGTCTCTCTCTCTCTCTCACACCTCGTCTCTCTCTCTCTCTCACACCTCGTCTCTCTCTCTCTCTCACACCTCGTCTCTCTCTCTCTCTCACACCTCGTCTCGCTCTCTCACACACCTCGTCTCTCTCTCTCACACACCTCGTCTCTCTCTCTCACACACCTCGTCTCTCTCTCCCTCACCTCGTCTCTCTCTCTCTTACTACGTCTCTACCTCATTCTTTTCTCCACTCTCTCATTTCCTTGCCCCCTCCACCCTCCACCAACCTCCTCCCATACAGGCACTCACGTGCCTACACAGACACAGACGCAGGCAAAGACACACGCGCGCGCGCACACACACACACACACACACACACACAAACTCAACTCAAAAGGCGGCATCCCCTTCCCCCCTTCCAGAAGGCACGTTCCTCGCTTCAAAGCCCAGGTCACCACGACACCTTTACACCTACACCACGAGGCACTCTTTCAAAACGGCACATCCCCTCAAACAAGGTCACCGTCAAACAAGGTCAACATTCACCACATCATAACCTACCGCCCTCCAGTAACAGGGATAGGCAGGCACACTCACATGTACATGCAGACACAGACACAGGCATACACACGCAGACTGACAGACAAACAGACACACGTAGACAGACAAACAGACACACACAGATACCACCCCTTCCTCCCCTCCTCCCCACACACACTACACACAATCACACACAAACACAAAAATATCCCTCACCCCCTACCCCCCCCCACCCCTCTTTTCCCCCCCCCCCCCCCCCCCCGCCCCTCCGCTCCTCCCAACACACAATCAAGAGCAAACAACACCATATCTCTCCATCAAGGACACCATCATATCTTCCCAGCTTAAGGTCAACACCATCCTGCCCAACGATAGAAGATGACCCTCACTGACACGCCGCGGTTGCGACACAGACGAGGCCCTTATCCCTATCTGCGTCGGTCTGTCTGTCTGTCTGTCTGTCTGTCTCTGACTAACTGGATTTATGTCTGTCTTTCTGTCTATTTTTCGGTCTCTGTCTTTGTACGTGTGTGTGTGTGTGTGTGTGTGTGTGTGTGTGTGTGTGTGTGTGTGTGTGTGTGTGTGTGTGTGTGTGTGTGTGTGTGTGTGTGTGTGTGTGTATGTGTGTGTGTGTGTGTATGTGTCCGTGTACACGCGCGCGTGTCTATACAGGTGCACGCGAGCGAGTGTGTATATTAATACAAACAGACAAACACACCAACACCTGACGTATAAATAACCACATATACCTAATCATTCCCGATAGTGGACTGTGCCACACATCCTGTCAATCTGAACCCTGTAACCTCGGATACAACGAAAAGGGTGTGTGTGTGTGGGGGGGGGGGGTAGGGAGGGAGAGAAAGAGAGGGGAAAGAGAAAGAAAGATAAAAAGAGGAGAGAGAAAGAGAGGAGAGAGAGAGGGAGAGGGAGAGAGAGAGAGAGAGAGAGAGAGAGAGAGAGAGAGAGAGAGAGAGGGAGAGAGAGGGAGAGAAAGAGGGGAGAGGGAGGGAGGGAGGGAGGGAGGGAGGGAGGGAGGGAACGAGAGAAAGACAGAGACAGAGAAAGAACAATCAGAAACCAAACCCAACAAGAGAACACGCACAAGAACACCACCACCACCACCCCCCTCCCCAACACCCACACCCACCCACCTATCCAACCCCACACACAAACATCCCCAACAGCCAACAAAAGCCCGGGACGACAGCTATCCTCCCACCATCCCTCCGGCACCCGACAGCGACAGCGGCCCCACGAAGGAACAAGTTGAGCATCCACGCTCTAATTCGCGTCGGCTCCGCTCGCTCGCTCGCTCCCTCCCTCGCTCGCTCGCTCGCCCGCTCGCCTGCCTTGGCCGGGGGCGACCACGTGACTCTCTCTCCTCACTCCAGGCCGCTCGCTGTGGCTGTTGCTCTGTGGGGGGGTGGGGGGGTGTATGTGTGGGGGAGGGGGATGTGTGTGTGTGGGGAGGGGGATGTATGTGTGGGGGAGGGGGGATGTATGTGTGGGGGAGGGGGGATGTATGTGTGGGGGGAGGGGAATGTTTGTGGGAGAAAGGGGTGTATGTATGGGGGGAGGGGGTGTATGTGTGGGGGGGAGGGGATGTATGTGTAGAGGAGGGGGGATGTATGTGTGGAGGAGGGGGGATGTATGTGTGGAGGAGGGTGTGTGTGGGGGGGGGAGAGGGGATGTATGTGTGGGGGAGGGGGATGTATGTATGGGGGAGGGGGAATGTGTGTATGTGGGGGGATGTGTGTATGTGGGGGGGATGTGTGTATGTGGGGGGATGTGTGTATGTGGGGGGATGTGTGTGTGTGTGTGTGTGTGTGTGTGTGTGTGTGTGTGTGTGTGTGTGTGTGTGTGTGTGTGTGTGTGTGTGTGTGTGTGTTTGGGATTCTCTCTCGTCTCCCTATCAGTCTATGTTTTTGTCTGTTTCTCTTCTTAATTCTCTGTCTATTTGTTTTTTATTTCTTGTCTTGAATGTCTATCTCTCTAACTTCCCTTGTTTTATGGCCATGCCCCCCCCCCCCTGTTCACCTCGAGACAGACAGACAGACAGACAGACTGACTAGAAGGGTAAAAAAGGAGGGGGGGGGGGGGGCAAAAAGCAAGAACGACTGCTTCATCTTGCTGGAAGAAGATAGACAGATAGACAAGAAAAAGTACATATAATTAGAAAATAAATGTACATGGAAGTAGCGAGAAGAGTAATCAGGAAAGACGAAGACAATAATAAGAATACAGAAACGGATATAATCAAAGATAAAAATAATGAAACGGAATAATTAACAATAAAAATACGGAAAATGAGAAAAAAAATATACTGACCAGAGGATACTAAAAAATACAGACGATTTGACAGGGACAAAATTACAGGTAAGTACATAAACTCACACACTTACCCACCCACCCACTCACTAACTCACTCACTCACTTATCCATCCATTCATCCATCCACCATTTCACTTACCCACTCACTCACCCACCCACCCACTCACTCACCTATCCACCATTTCACTTACCCACTCACTCACCCACCCACCCACTCACTCACCTATCCACCATTTCACTTACCCACTCACTCACTCACCCACCCACTAGAACTCACACCAAGCGGGTATTTAGAAAGAGCCAGATTATCTGTGTGTGGATCACCGCGCCGTGACACCTGCGTCGTAGATCCACACCAGGCTCCGATTTCGATCCTGCCCCCCCTCCCCCTCCTCACTCATGCCCACTCCCCCCCCCTATCCCTCCCTCTCCACACTCCCTCCGTCCCTCCCTCTCTACCCACCCCCCTCCATCCCTCCCTCTCTACCCACCCCCTCCATCCCTCCCTCTCTACCCATCCCCCTCCATCCCTCCCTCTCTACCCACCCCCCTCCATCCCTCCCTCTCTACCCACCCCCTCCATCCCTCCCTCTCTACCCACCCCCCTCCATCCCTCCCTCTCTACCCACCCCCTCCATCCCTCCCTCTCTACCCACCCCTCCATCCCTCCCTCTCTACCCCCCCCCCTCCGTCCCTCCCTCCGCGTGCGCAGTGCATTCAATGGGCGGAAAAAAAATATTTACATAAATAAAATCAAGAATGATTCTCTTCTCGTCTCACTTTGTAATATGTTCTTCAAAATCGTTTTTTATGATGGTGTTTTCGAGAATCTTTATTTTATAGGATGGCATTTCATGTGAGATTACGTGCCGTTTTGTTGTATTTCTCTTTTTTTCCGCTACGATAATTCCTCCCACCTTCCTCTTACGTAAGAAAAATCCTCAAGTGTAATATGTTTCTCTTTTTTCCTATTTTCACACAACTTGCATAAGTCAGGCGTAAAACGAAAAACGCGTGCAACATCGATCGTAAATAAATACATGATCACAAACGCGTGTTTACCCATCGCGAGAGTCACGTAGTCACGGAGAGCGCCCTCGACGCGGCTCCTGATTGGTCGGCGGGGCTATGACGCGTCAGCGAAGGGGGCGGGGCCGGATGACTCCCCGCAGGTAAAGAGGTCAACATCGCCACGTGCTCGCACCACGTGACTGCGCGACGTGATATTGGTCTAAGGGAATTAATAATGACACTAATGATAATGATGATTGAGTGATTGACATTTGAAAAAATAATAATCAAAATAATGCAAATAACTACTGTAATGTATATCCAACATCAAGTCGATTGAAAAAAAACAAAAACTAACGAAGGCAACACTGCACACCACGCGCTTATGGAAGGTAAATCTTGCATCGCAACATCCGTGAATTTTCCCTTTCCACAGTGTATCTAAACACGCTTGAAATATAACCAAGAAAAAACAAACATACACCAACACGCCAAAAACCAAAACCGAAAAAATAGGGTACAAAACCACTTATATCTCTCCTGCGCCATTCAAAGACGTACAGACACACACACGCACACAGACAGACAGACAGACAGACAAACAAACAATAATATACCAAACCATCCTTATCATCACCCGTTTCCTTTGCGTCAAGTAACTGCGCAGTGGAAGCGAGTGACATAACAGCGTGATTTCACAAAATCTTGCTGTTACGCTGTTACTGCTTCAGCCGGTGCCAAGGACAGGGAGGGGAGAGAGGGAGGGTAAGCGAGAGGGAGGGAGGGCGAGAGGGAGGGAGGGCGAGAGAGAGAGAGGGAGAGAGGGAGAGAGAGAGAGAGAGAGAGAGAGAGAGAGAGAGAGAGAGAGAGAGAGAGAGAGAGAGAGAGAGAGAGAGAGAGAGAGAGAGAGAGAGAGAGAGGGAGAGAGAGAGAGAGGGAGAGAGGGAGAGAGGGAAAGAGAGAGGGAGAGAGGGAGAGAGAGAGGGTGAGAGAGAAGGAGGGAGGGAGGGTGAGAGAGAAGGAGGGAGGGAGGGTGAGAGAGAAGGAGGGAGGGAGGGTGAGAGAGAAGGGAGGGAGGGAGGGTGAGAGAGAAGGAGGGAGGGAGGGTGAGAGAGAAGGAGGAAGGGAGGGTGAGAGAGAAGGAGGGAGGGAGGGTGAAAGAGAGAGGGAGAGAAAGAATGAAGATAAAGAGGGCGAGGGAGAAAAGGGGGATAAGGAGAGAGTAAGAAGAGGGAGAGGGAGAGACGGAGAGTGGAAGAGCGAAGAAAGGAGTGGGAAAGGGGAAGATGGACAGAGGATGAGCGAGGAAGAGTGAGAAAGGGAGAGGGAGAGATGATGAAAGGGAGGGATAGGGATAGGGAAAGGAGGATGGAGAGAGGGAAGGGAGAGAAAGAGAGATGGGGGGGGATAGATAGATAGATAGATAGATAGATAGATAGATAGATAGATAGAGAGAAACAGAGAGAAAGAAAGAGAAAGAGAACGGGAAAAAGAGAAAGAGAGAGAAAGATACAACGTTGCCGAATATAACTGCGTTCTTATCGGCCCTCCTTATCTCTCATGCTCGCCCAGTCATTTCCCCCGTCGGCTCGGCTCGGCTCGGCTCAGCGTCACCACAGACCCTCGGGGATCAAGTTGAACAGTTGCTATTCGTAGGCGCCATCAAAAGAATAACAATAATAATAATAAAAAAAAGTAAATAAATATATAATCACCCCCCAAAAAAATATGACTAGTTAAGAATAAAATAAAGAAAACCATTAAAAAAACAGGACCCTGACCCTCATACCTCCCCCGTCCCCCACCCACAAAAAAAAAAAAAAAAAAAAAAAATATATATATATAAAAGAGTAGCTTTAAAACAAGCTTAGCTCCCTTATCTCCCCCCCAACCACCCACCACCCCACCCTAGCTAACCTTAATACTTACATAAAAATAAAAAATAAAATGTTTTCACCTTAATCTCCTTAATCAGGCAATGAATCACCTCGCCCTGCATTCCATTGCTTCCGATTATGTTCCCCTTCAGGCGGGTAGAGAGAGGGAGGGGAGGAGGAGGGGAGGAAGGGAGGAGGAAGGGAGGAGGAAGGGAGGAGGAGGGGAGGAGGAGGGGAGGAGGAGGGGAGAAGGAGGTGAGGAATTGAGGAGGAGGAGGAGGAGGAGGAGGGGGAGGGGGAGGGGGGGGAGGAGGGGGAGAGGAGGAGGAGGGGAGGGGGGAGGAGAAGGAGGGGAGGAGGAAGGAAGGAGGAAGGAAGGAGGAAGGAAGGAGGAAGGAAGGAAGGAAGGAGGAGGAGGAGGATGGGGAGGACGAGGTGGAGCACGAGGAGGAGGAGGATGATAAAGACGAGAAGGATAAAGGTGATGAGGAGGAGGAAGGACGAGGAGGAGTTGAAGGAGATGATAAAAGAGATGCAGCAGCAGACAAAACAAAAAAAAAAACAAGCAAACAAACAAACAAAAACGAAGAAGGAATAAGAAACCAAAGAATAAAGAATATCCCTGGAAATACCCGCCAGCTAATCTCTATCGGCCGCCCACTTCCCATATCAGTCACAACGCCCTTAATAAATATTCTTATCAGATGATAACCGAAACACATGCCGAATGTAGATAAAAAAAACATTAATAATTAAATATACCTGGGTATTTAAATTGTTTGTAAAATTATTTAGATGTTTCAAGTTACAGAAAAAAAAAATGTATATATATATATATTTATTTTAGTAAGAAATAAATACACAAAGATACATATATGAAGATGAACAAATATAACATTAAATATCATGAAAAATTCAATAAAGTGTTAAATCAAATTACCTTTAAAAATAGATAATATACACAATTTGTAAAAGAAATATGTATACATATAGACAGACAGATAAACAACTTAAATTATAGAGATAACACAAAAATACATCTAAATAAAAGCGTATAACAAAAATAAAATAAATAAAATAAAATAAAAATAAAATACGAAAGTCCCGTATGCAACATTGTCAAGGATTAATCAACAGGAATATCATACTTGTATAACCTTTTCTCTATCACTCAAATGTTGCTTCTCTCTTCCCTTGCAACAACTTACGATCAATAAGCCTTGCAACAAGGGAGCTACATATTTCAACAACAACACACCCACGTCCCAGTGCACTTCAATAAACACCTGTATTAGTTTCCCTTTCATTCGATTTTTAAAAAATTTAATCTCATGAATAAATAACCTTTTGTAACAGCGTCGAAGCGAGTGAATGAATAAATGAAAATGGGTCATTGATGAATAACTATGATGAATATAAATCATTATAGGGTCAACATGTTGCCAGGTATCTAAAACGAGTATCCACATTATATCCATTCATTAACCCACAACTCTACCTGCATAGAACAACCATTTCTCGAACACTAATCCAAGATATCGAACAACATACCCACATACTAACAAACACATATCCGCAACATCATCTCGCTATAACACACCTAGGACACCCGCCGGTCCAACACGCACGCAATAACACACTTTCTAACACAAACCCATATTCCCGAAAGTAACTAATCTATTACTTGTACCATACGAATTATTAAGAGCAGGTAATTCCTCCCACCCCTCCCCTCTCGAACCACTTCCACCCCCATACCCCTCCCCCCCATCATCGCTACCCC
>BOPN01001662.1:65000-72500 GCA_017312705.2 Penaeus japonicus
AAACGAACTAATGTAGAGAATATAATCGACACTAAAATGATAAAACAACAAACCAACAAACAAAGTCACCTAACCCCTACCACTCTCAAAACCGGCTGCTTCCCACCTACGTTCACCCCCCTCCCCCTCCCCCCTCTCCCCTTTACTTCTCACATGTAGAGAGTGTAAGACCACGTGTTTTCGCTCCCCCCCCTCCCCCTCCCCCACTCTTCTCCCCGCTTCCTTGCACCCTTCCAGTACACCTCTACCCCCTACCCCCTCCCCCTTCCCTATTCCCTCCCACTACCTTATCCCCTACCCCTTCACTACCCCCCCCTCCCCCTCCCTCCAGTCCATACATCACCCGTACGTACACTCAACAGCACCGGGCAATATGAGCAGCATGACGCGGCGAAATGATTAATATTTTGATTTGTGTGTGTGTGTGTGTATGTGTGCGTGTAAAGCGAGCAACACAACGCAACACCTACTCTTCCCCTAGACGCTTCCTCTTCCTCTTCCTCTCCTGTCCTCCCCCTTTCCTCCCTTTCCCCTCCTCCCTTCCCCCTTTCCTCCCCTCCCTCTTTCCTCCCTTCCTTCCCCTCCCCCACCCCACCCTTCTTTATCCTCCCCTCCCTTCCCACCCCCTCCCTTTTGGACATCCCTCTTCCTCCCCTCACCCCCACCCCCCACACCTATACATCACCAAATTCACTCTACATTCACGCCCGCGACACACACACACACAGTCGCGATGGCTGGCAAGGTCGGTTATGAGAGTGGCGTTGGCCGAGGTCTAGCTAGATGTCTAGTTTTTCTTTTGTTTCTCTCCGATTCCTTTTAGTTTTTTTTTCTTTAGCGTAGTTATTTTTTTGTTGTATTCCTTTGTCTGTCTCTGTTTGTCTGTCTGCCTGTGTGACTGTCGATGTCTCTCTCTCTTTCTCTCTCTCTCTCTCTTCATGATTAGAAAATTCAATAATGAAGATCAAACAGCCAATCAAAACATATTGAACGCAATAAAATAATACCAACTAATACCAGTCGCCCACAATTTCTAAAGAACACAGCTGGCTATCTACCTGGATTTTATCAAGGGTATAGTTCTGCACTATTAAAAACTGCCTCTCACAGGTGTGTTTGACGCTTTATATAGCTCTAGTGTGGATTAAAGAGCCCCCTTTCAAAGTATTTACATGTGTATACCTAGTCGATATATATATGTCTGTGTATGTGTATGTGTATGTGTGTGTGTGTGTGTGTGTGTGTATGTGTATATGTGTATGTTTGTGTGTGCGTGTGCGCGTGTGTGTGTGTATACACCTGAACAAATATGTACACATACAACTGAAATTGTTGGTCTTATTCTTTACTTCTCTCTTACGAACAAACACACACACACACAAAATCAGTGATAACTGACCAAAATGACTATCACCCCGAAGCCTCAACAACAAGACCCCGACATATCCAAGAATTATGACGTCACACACGAGAGCACACGTGGCAAGGGGGCGTGAAGGGGCTGTGACGTCACAGTTATCATCATTATCATCGACCATTGTGATGCTCATCAATTTTATAGCGTCGACATCACATAGTGTCGCAATCCTCAATACGTGAATACGAAAACACGATCGAATCCACGTATGACAATGCCGATGTTACGCAAGATCTGAGAAAAGCAGATGCCGTAACTTTTCCTTGGAGGCTAAAGCTACGGCATAATTGAGAGGCATCTATTCCAAAGCTACGGCATAGTTGAGAGGCATATATTCTAAAGCTACGGCATAGTTGAGGCATATATTCTATCTCTGTGATATGGATATGGTATTAAGTTACCTACGGCATATTGAAAATAAGTACCTTTAATAACCATATACTTGTATTTCTAGCTAAGTAAAGGAGGGAGAGAAGGAGAGAGAGGGTGAGAGAGAGAGAGAGAGAGAGAGAGAGAGAGAGAGAGAGAGAGAGAGAGAGAGAGAGAGAGAGAGAGAGAGAGAGAGAGAGAGAGAGAGAGAGAGAGAGAGAGAGAGAGAGAGAGAGAGAGAGAGAGAGATAAAGAGAGAGAAAAAAGATAGATAGATAAAGAGAGAAAGAGAAAGATAGATAGATAGATAGATTGAGAGAGAAAAAAAAGAAAGAAAGAAAGAGAGAGAGAGAGAGAGAAACCATGAGAAACAGCAGATAAAAACAAACAGACAAAAATCGGGCATGAAAGAATCAACAAACTCGTACAAAAACATCAACCTGAGAAGACAAGGATCCCAAACCGGCCCAGTTAAAGCCAGCCTCCCAAATGACTGTTATAAAACCTAATAACATCACATTACCGCGTAACCCTAAATCTTTTATGTTTGCTGTTATGAACAACCGTGCGCACTCTATCACGATACACATTAACCAACAGCTGTTTTTCATTAGCTCCGTTTCTATCAATCTCGGCGCTGATGTTGTGTTTGCTCCCAATTAGTTTAGTTTAGGTTAGGTTAGGTTAGGTTGGGGTAGGTTAGGTTAGGTACAGGTTGGATAAGGTTGGGGTAGGTTAGGTTAGGTACATGTTAGATAAGGTTGGGGTAAGTTAGGTACAGGTTAGATAAGGTTGGGGTAAGTTAGGTACAGGTTAGATAAGGTTGGGGTAAGTTAGGTACAGGTCAGATAAGGTTGGGGTAAGTTAGGTACAGGTCAGATAAGGTTGGGGTAAGTTAGGTACAGGTCAGATAAGGTTGGGGTAAGTTGGGTACAGGTCAGATAAGGTTGGGGTAAGTTGGGTACAGGTCAGATAAGGTTGGGATAAGTTGGGTACAGGTCAGATAAGGTTGGGGTAAGTTGGGTACAGGTCAGATAAGGTTGGGGTAAGTTAGGTACAGGTTAGATAAGGTTGGGGTAAGTTAGGTACAGGTCAGATAAGGTTGGGGTAAGTTAGGTACAGGTCAGATAAGGTTGGGGTAAGTTAGATACAGATCAGATAAGGTTGGGGTAAGTTAGGTACAGGTCAGATAAGGTTGGGGTAAGTTAGGTACAGGTCAGATAAGGTTGGGGTAAGTTAGGTACAGGTCAGATAAGGTTGGGGTAAGTTAGGTACAGGTCAGATAAGGTTGGGGTAAGTTAGGTACAGGTTAGATAAGGTTGGGGTAAGTTAGGTACAGGTCAGATAAGGTTGGGGTAGGTTAGGTACAGGTTAGATAAGGTTGGGGTAAGTTAGGTACAGGTCAGATAAGGTTGGGGTAGGTTAGGTACAGGTTAGATAAGGTTGGGGTAAGTTAGGTACAGGTCAGATAAGGTTGGGGTAAGTTAGGTACAGGTCAGATAAGGTTGGGGTAAGTTAGATACAGATCAGATAAGGTTGGGGTAAGTTAGGTACAGGTCAGATAAGGTTGGGGTAAGTTAGGTACAGGTCAGATAAGGTTGGGGTAAGTTAGGTACAGGTCAGATAAGGTTGGGGTAGGTTAGGTACAGGTTAGATAAGGTTGGGTTAAGTTGGGTACAGCTCAGATAAGGTTGGGGTAAGTTAGGTACAGGGGGGTAAGAGTATGTTAGGTACTGTTAAGTATGGCGAAGGAAGGTCAAGGTACGTTGGGTACAGTTAAGTGAGGGTGAGATAGAGTTTAGCATAGACAATGTAAGATATTATTGGGTTAGAGTAAGTCGCGTATGGTTAGGGTATGTTGAAGTTAACACGAGTTTAGTCAAGTTTTAGGCAAGGTTTGACTCTAAATTCTAGCAATGGGATCCTCTATTTTTTTCTTATATCTGATCTTATTGCTATTTCCTTATTCCATCCTTCCATTAATCTAATACATTGACTTATCTTATATTTCTTCTCCTCCAAATCAAAGTCTGAGAATCTATTCTGATCCCCTTTATCAGTTTATCTATATTTTATTATTCAACGGAGATCATACAAGCAGATCCCTCTCTCTCCATATGGACAGGGAATCCAATCCTTTACGAGACTGCCAGCTGCCAGAGGTCGCTTTTTATCGTTACGGTTTTCGCTGTCGTCTTTCTGCTCTTTCTTTCATATTTGGTAATTATCCTATTTCTTCTTCTCTCCCCTCCTTTGGCCGCTCCCTCTCGAACTCACTTCTACCTCCTTGTTTCCCTCTTCCGTTCCCTCTCGACATTCCTATCTCACTTTTTGTCCTCTCTCTTTCTCGCTCTTCCTCCTTACCCATTTTCGTCTACAGCAACTTCGTATCCTAATTTCTTTATCTCCTTTCTTCCTCCCTTCCCATCTACCTCCCTCCTTTTTACTCTCTCCCTCTCCCTCTCTCTCTCCCTCTCTCTCTCTCTCCCTCTACACTAAATCCGTGTATCCTTCCGTCCTCCTTTCCTCCTTCCCTCCCTCCTTCCTTCCCTCCCCACCTTTCACGTGTGAACTCAAACGGTAACTTCTGACTCTTGCGAAATCCCCGCCCCCCCTTCTTCCTCTCTTCCCCTCGTACCCCCTACATGAGCCAGCACCACGTGTCGTGTTCTCTCTCTCTCTCTCTCTCTCTCTCTCTCTCTCTCTCTCTCTTTTTCGTTACTCTTTTTTTTATTCTTCTATCTGTCGATTTGTATTTCCCTCTCCCTCTCCCTCTCCTTCTCCCTTCCTATACCCCTCCTCCTCCTCCTCCTCCCCCCAACCCCCCCTGTCTCCCCTTCCAAGACGGCCTCGAGGGTTCCTTGAGTGATCTTCGAGGAGTCCTTTGGTTGGACACAGTCAACAAGAGAATACCGCAAATACCGCCATCACCTCTTCCTTCTCTTTCTTCTTCATGTCCTATTTCCCTCTTCGTCTTCCTCTTTCGTCCCTTCGTCCACTTTTTTTTCGTCCATCGTTATCGTTGTCGTCATCTTCGTCCTCTTTCCTTGCCGTCGACGTCGTTGTCGTGGTCCTCCGCTTCTTCCTCTTTGCTCTTTTTCCCTCTCTCCTTCGTCATCTTCCTCCATTTCTATCTCATATTCTTCCTCTCCATAGTCGTCGCCGTCCTCCTCTTACTCTCTCTTTTTCTCTTCCTCCTCCTCTCTCTCTCTTTCTCCCAATCAGCCCTACGCATCTCTCATTCCACCTCCCTCCCTCCCTCCCCTCCTCTCTTCCGCTCTCATGGTCCCATACCTTCCTGTCCTAAACACACCACGTGATTCCTCTCCTCTGTGACCTCTCCGTTCTCTCCCACCATCCCTTCTTTCTCTCTCTCTCGCTCTCTCATTCTCTCTCTCTCTCTCTCTCTCGCTCTCTCATTCTCTCGCTCTCTCTCTCTCTCTCTCTCTTTCTCTCCCTCTGTCTGTCTGTCTGTCTGTCTGTCTGTCTGTCTATCTCTGTCTGTCTGTCTATCTCTGTCTGTCTGTCTATCTCTGTCTGTCTATCTCTGTCTGTCTATCTCTGTCTGTCTGTCTGTCTGTCTGTCTGTCTGTCTATCTCTGTCTGTCTGTCTGTCTGTCTATCTCTGTCTGTCTGTCTGTCTGTCTATCTCTGTCTGTCTGTCTGTCTGTCTATCTCTGTCTGTCTATCTCTGTCTGTCTATCTCTGTCTGTCTGTCTATCTCTGTCTGTCTGTCTATCTCTGTCTGTCTGTCTATCTCTGTCTGTCTGTCTGTCTATCTCTGTCTGTCTGTCTATCTCTGTCTGTCTGTATGTCTATCTCTGTCTGTCTGTATGTCTATCTCTGTCTGTCTGTATGTCTATCTCTGTCTGTCTGTCTGTCTATCTCTGTCTGTCTGTCTGTCTATCTCTGTCTGTCTGTCTGTCTATCTCTGTCTGTCTGTCTGTCTATCTCTGTCTGTCTGTCTGTCTATCTCTGTCTGTCTGTCTGTCTGTCTCTGTCTGTCTGTCTATCTCTGTCTGTCTGTCTGTCTGTCTATCTCTCTCTTTCTTTCTCTCTCTCCCCCCCCCCCCCATCTTCTTTCCACCATCCCACCTTTCTTCCATCCTCCTACCCCACCCCACCCCACCGCCATCCACCCATCCTCACACGCAGCAGTTGTATGACGTTACGTAACAGGTTATAAAGGGGGGGGGGGGGTGACAGGGGGGCCTGGAAGGAGGATAACTTCCGGTTTAACGTTACACCGCCCATGCGTAACAAGTCTGGAGCAACACCGTGCAATTAACGTATCACGTCACACGGAAAGAAGAAGAAAAATAATAATAAGAATAAGAATGAGAGTAAGAGGAATAATAATAATAATAATAATAATAATAATAATAATAATAATAAGACGAATCATAATCACAATAATAATAACAATAATAATAATCATCATCATCATCATAGCAATGATCAAAATAATAGCAAAAAATAATAGAAATAATAATAAATAATAATATTCAATGGTAAACAAAGATGATAATCAGAAAACAGGCAGACAGAACGCGGCGCGGATGAGGTTAGCGTTCTCTCTCCTGCGTTCGAATCCGTCGCCAGGATTTCGAAGGCGTCTGAGCAGATGATTTGATCGACGTCGTGTGTGTGTGTGTGTGTGTGTGTGTGTGTGTGTGTGTGTGTGTGAGAGAGAGAGAGAGAGAGAGAGAGAGAGAGAGAGAGAGAGAGAGAGAGAGAGAGAGAGAGAGAGAGAGAAAGAGAGACTGATTGTGTGTGAATGCTAGTATACCTATACATGCGAGAGACAGAAAGACAGAAAGAGAGGACCTAAAACATACGAGACAACCCCCTCCCCCTATCACACCCCCACAAAAAAAATCGAGCGAAAAAGAAAGAAAAAATGCGAGCAAAGCCTCCATCTCAAGCCCTGGGAGTCCACCTCTAGCCTCCCGAAGAGACTCCAAAGAAATCTGCCACACGACCTCCACCTCGGATATCACACCATGGGCGTTGGCTATGGAATGTGTGACGGGAGGAGAGGCAGACGGGGAGAAAGAGAGAATGAGAGGAAGAGGGAGAGAGGGGCGGGGGGAGGGAGGGAGGGAGGGAGGGAGGGAGTGAGAGAGAGCGATGGTGTAAGGCAATATGAGAAGAGAGAGGAGTAGAGGGAAAGGAAGGAGGGAAGATGGAGATAGAGACTAATAGAGAGATATATACATAAAGATACATTCACAGGTGAGATAGTGAATGAAACCTAGACCGCGTGCGCGCGCGCGAACGCGTCCAAAAACAACATCGCCACAGGCCCAACAGCCACAGGAACCGGCCGGCTTCCATAGCAAACGGCTCCCCCAACCTCCCTCTCCCATCCTCCCACCTCCACTCCCTTCCCATTCCACTCCTCCTCCTCCTCCTCCACCTCCCCCACCTCCTCTCCCTTCCCATTCCTATCCTCCTCCCCCTGCCCCTATCACTCTCCCTCTCCATCCTACCCACCCCTCCTTCCTCCTCCCTCTCTACCCACTTCCCTTCACCCCCCTCCATCTCTCTCATACCCCCCCCCTCCCCTCCGGCCATTCAAGAGGGAAAAAAAAGAGAAAGGAGAAAGAGGGACGGCGTACTGGTTGACCCCCGGCGTGTGCGTCTAGTCGTGTGCGTGTCCACATGCGTGTGCGTGGAGGTTGACCTTGGGGATACGCACAAAATGCTGAAGG
>BOPN01001662.1:77500-81099 GCA_017312705.2 Penaeus japonicus
GGGGAATAAGAAGAGGAGGAAGAGGTGGAGGTAGGGGAATAAGAAGAGGAGGAAGAGGTGGAGGAGGAGGTGGAGAAGGGGGAGGAGGGGGGGAGGAGGAGGAGGAGGAGGAGGAGGAGGAGGAGGAGGAGGAGAAGTAGGAGGAGGAGGAGAAGGAAGAGAAGTAGGAGGAGGAGGAGGAGAATGAGGAGAAGTAGGAGGAGGAGGAGAATGAGGAGAAGTAGGAGGAGGAGGAGAAGGAGGAGAAGGAAAAGGAGATAAGTAGAGATGGAGAGTGAATAGAAGGAAAAGAAAACAGAGAGGAGGTGGAAAAAAGAGAGAAAAGGGGGAGAGAAAGGGGAAGAGGAAGAGGGAAGACGAAAGAGGGAAAAGGAGAGAAAAGGGGGAGAGAAAGAGGAAGAGGAAAGACGAAAGAGGGGAATGGAGAGAAAGAAAGCTTAAGATAAAAAGCTGAAAAGATGAGACGTCAAAACAAAACCAAAAACAATTAAGGAAATTAAACAAAACAGAAGAAAGACAACAGACGAAACAACGAAAATGATAACAATAAAATAATAAATAAATAAAAAATTAATTACATAAAAAATGGAGATAAAGAAGGAAGAAACGAAACAAAAAAAAAGAAGAAAACAGAAAAGGTGAGAAACTTCACGGGCGAACAAAACTCCCCCTACCCCCTACCCCCTACCACCTACCGGCAAAAAAACAGGATGGAAGGATGGGGGGGGGGGAAGGTGGAGGGAAGGGAAGAGAAGGAGTGGGGGGGGGGGGGAGAAATTCCTAAGGTCACAATCTACTGAACGAAGAGAGATTTACCTCCACCCCCCCTTCTAACCCCCCCCCCCCTGGTTTATGATTAATGGACTTAAATGCTGAGAAATGTCCGTCGTAAATAAACATTGTCAAACACATTCAAACATATCCTATTACTATTCATATGAATGAATCGATACAATAATAATACTAACATAATACTAATATTAATAATAACAATAATAATATACTTACAGTAACAACAACAATAATAATATACTAACAGTAATAATAAAAATAATATACTAACAGCAATAATAACAATAACAATAATAAAACAAACAATGATGATTATACCAATACTAGTAGCAATAACAAAAAAAAAAAAAAACAACAACAACCATAAGCATAACCAGAAGAAAACAGTATCAACAACTATTTAATATTTGAGAGTGAGGATGATTGATGATGATGATGATGATGATGATGATGATTATGATGGAGATAAGGAGAGAGTAAGGGAGAAGAAAGCTAAGGAGGAGAAGGAACGAGAGGGAAGAAGGAACGAAAGAGGAAGAAGGAACGAAAGAGGGAGAAAGATCGAGAAAAAAAGAACAACAAAGATACCCACAATTTGCTTGACAAAGAAGTGATTATAAGGGAAAAGGAGAAGGATGGGGGGACGATGGAGGGGGGGATAATCTAAAGTATGGGATGGAGGGAGGAGAGAGGAGGGAGGAGAAAAAGAGGAAAGAGGAAGGGAGAATGAGTAGAGTGCAGGGAGGGGGGAACGGGAGAGGGAGGGAAGTATAAGGGAAAGGGGGAGGGGAGATTTAAAGGAGGGAGGGAAGTATAAGGGAAAGGGGGAGGGGAGATTTAAAAGAGGGAGGGGTAGGAGGGGAATAGGAGAGATGGGGGTAGGTGGGGGTAAGAGCGGAATAAGAGGGAGGAGGTAGGGGGATAAAAGGGAGGGGGGTAGGGGGGATAAAAGGGAGGGGGGTAGGGGGAATAAAAGGGAGGGGATAGGGGGATAATAGGGAGTGGGGGTAAGGGGGATAAAAGGGAGGGGGGTAGGGGGGATAAAAGGGAGGGGGGTAGGGGGGGATAAAAGGGAGGGGGTAGGGGGGGATAAAAGGGAGGGGGGTAGGGGGGATAAAAGGGAGGGGGGTAGGGGGGATAGGAGAGAAGGGTAGGGGGATTAGAGACTTTTTTTAATCTATCCCTTTAATATGAAAAAAAAAACTCGAGCGAGCGTGAGAGCAAAATACAGCAATGAAACGCTAAAACAAATACAATAAAGAAACCATGGGAAAATATACAGGAAGGAGTAGGAAGAGGAGGAGAAAGGGGGAGCAGGAAGAGGAGGAGAGGACAAGGTAAAGAAGGGCAAGGCGAAAAAATGAATAACAACACTAATAACAATTATGATAGTAGTAAAAATAGTAATAACAGCAATTATAAAAATAAGAACAATAAAAAACAACAAAAAATAATAATAATAGCAATAATAACAAAAACAATAACAATAATGACGATAACTAACAAAAATAATAACTATATTAATAACAATGACAAAACTAACAATATTAAAAGTAATAACAGAATGTAATAGTATAACTACAACAGGATGGTGATGATAATGAAAGAAACTGAATGAAACACTACTATTACTACTACTACTGATAATAATGATAATCGCAAATGATCAAAATATAAGTAATATTAATGACAAAAACAATAATAACAATTATAATAGCAATAATGAGGTAAATGATAGTAAGAACAAGAAAGAGCGGAAGAAAAAATATGTCGATGTCGGCAAGCATGCAAGAGGGAAAAGAAGACGGAGGGGGGCGGGGTGGGGGAGGGGAGAGGCATATGGCGGACCAAAGCGTCGCGTCGTCTTGCGTAAGAGAGGTGGGTGGGTGGGGGGTGGGGGGCGGGGGTATGGGTTATAGGGGTTCCCCTAAACCCTCGGACTCATCAAATGTAAACAAAGATACAATGCCTGTCCACGCGTTTTCTTAACAAGACTGTTTATCTGTTTCTTTCTTGTATTAGCGTGATGTACATAGCCTAGAGAAGGAAAGAGTCCGACAAAACGCAATATGCGATGATTTAATATAAAATACGTGAACAGCTGGGACTTCAGTCAATCATATCACAGCACCACGAAAGATCAGAGAGGCGATCACTCCTCATTTACCTCGAACATAAGAACAGACGGGAGAGGCTACACAGGAAGTGCTCAACAACCTTGTCAATCAAAAACCAAGGGCTTCCCAGTCTCAACAAACAGGAATTCCACGAGGCTAGTAGCCCTTCGGTCACACGCGATGAAGTGCCCGAAGGGATTCCGAAGGGAGGCGTTGATGAAGGGCGACATGCAGCCACCGAAATGCTGCGAGAAATTTGCCAAGACGTGACATCAAAGCCCATGTCTATCACGTGACGCTGGACATGAGTTGACCTTTCGAATGAGACGTGAGTTGACCTTGGTGCTCGAGGATTCCTGACACGATTGTTCGACCCTGTGGCTCCAGGTCATCGAGGTTCTAAACACTTGACAGCAGCTCATGAGCGAATGGAAGATGAAAAGAAAAAAAAAAAAGATATAAAAAAGCGGATCCAAAACATAGAACACGAAACTTTCACACCATTAGCTTCGACAACTTCAGGAGGAATGGGCCTTCGGGACAAATCTCTCTAATCAAGGCAAGCTGAAGTCAAGTAGGGGAGAAAGAGCGAGAGACAGAGAGAGAGAGAGAGAGAGAGAGAGAGAGAGAGAGAGAGAGAGAGAGAGAGAGAGAGAGAGAGAGAGAGAGAGAGAGAGAGAGAGAGAGAGA
>BOPN01001662.1:195657-200657 GCA_017312705.2 Penaeus japonicus
ACCTCTGTTGTTTTGTTTCTGATACATACTATTATCCCTACTGTATTTTGTCATTATTGCTCGCGCTCCTTATTATCATAGGTGATCAGCTATGAAAACATTTTCATTTTGTTTAGAATCCATCATGCCTATTCTTTTGTAATTGGTGCTGCAAATTATGATGAGAACAAGCATACTTGTCAATTTCTTAACAGATGAGCAAAATAATTAGCTTCTGGCTTTACCTACTACATACTTCCTATGACATTTATTACAATAAGTTGCATTTAAATCTGTTAGGAGGTAGAGTTGGATTCATATGGTGACACTGATCCAGATGGCCTTCTACTGGCTTTGAAGTTATTTTTAGTGTTTAGGCGACTTTTCAAGTCTGGTCGCTTTCCTCTTTGTTGGAGAAAAAGTCAACGGCCCTCCCACTTCTAATGCTGATATTGCTACTTTCCTATCAAAATATCCTATATCCATAACGCCAGTCATTTCAGAGAATTTTTAACTACTGCTGGCTCGACACATTTTCATTCAGTGATATTTTTTTTAACTGAATCCACATTTCTAATTTGATTTTCATAAGGGGCTTGGTACTTGTAATGCCTCACATACACTTGTTCATGATTTTCAGATTGTTTTAGATGCAGAGCAGGAATCATGTGCTTTCGCTCCAACGCTTTGGAATCAGCGTAGAAGGTGTTAAATTATTAAAGACTGTTATTTTTCAAATATTAAACCGAATCCAGTGCTTTTGCGTTAATGATTGTTGCTTATTAAGAGTTTAATCCAGTTGTCTCAAATGTTCCGCAGGGTAGCATCTTAGGACCCTTAATTATTAAAATTAGTATCATTATTATTAATTTTACTTCTGGCATCGGAAACAGACTTAAACATGAGAAACCACATTTTATTTTCCCATATCCTTTCTTCAAAATAGAGCTGCCGTTGCTATTTCCTTAAATGTAGATTTGGCATATTTGTTGCTTGGTGTCTTGTAATGAGTATGGGGGCTTAGTACCACGAACACCTATTATATCATTATTAGCATATCACGCCCTTTTTTTATCCTCCCCAACCTGACTAATTCCTTTTGGATGATCTGCTTGAAAATATTGAGTTTCTATAATCATTGGGTGTCATATTAGATCCTTAGTTGCCTCTTGAGGAAGACTTGACGTGGATCTCGCAATTTACTTCACAATGATTAAGGAATGAATATAACTCATAAGGTTTGCTTGATCTCGTAGGGATTGTTAGTTGGTAAAAACATTTATGTCTACCACAACATAATCCCTTTATCAGTAACGTAGCTTCATATCTATTTGACATCTCATATTAATGGTACTATCTCTCTCTCGGTGGGAGTTGGAGTGAATTTTATTTCAATTGAGTACTTTTCTATTTTAATAAAGACTCTCGCTTGAACTCTCACCTTCAGGCCTTTCATATTCAGCTATATAAGAGCTAAACAAAGATTTGTGGCGACGTTAACCTGTACGATGTTTGTACATCTCAATAATAATGAGTATGTTCAGTGGTCCCATAGTAATAAATGTCCTTATATGTTATTAATACCAATAAAATGAGCCCAATGATAAGGTCAAGACATCAGGTCACACAGACACTAAACATTTAAAAGATTTTTATACTATAAGTGGAGTAATCAGTGCTTACTCTGATATATATAATGAATCCACAACTATTGTTAGCTCTCCTTACGAGAATGTCTTGTAGTTCTTTTCATATTCTATTCATATTCTTTGTTTGTTTCTTTATCTTTTTGGTTGTTTCACTTTAGCGCTCTCAGTGAAGCAAACTTATGATATAGTGATTGCTACTCAATCGGGCCTTGCAAGTGTAGAAACCAGGATATTCGCAGACGAGCGAAAATACCAAACACCACACAATACACGATAGAACTATCTATCTATATCTCTAGTTATAAACACCCTTATGTCTATCTATCTATAAATATTGTGTGTGTGTGTGTGTGTGTGTGTGTGTGTGTGTGTGTGTGTGTGTGTGTGTATGTATGTATGCTTGTCGGAAATATACAAACAGAGACAGTCCTTGATAAGATTTATATACACACAGATGTAGAGAGAAAGATAGATAGATCTATAATCTTTAAATATAGTGTACCTAAACCCGGCCACGAAGGATGACAAAGAGATAACGCCAGAAGTCCTTCTCCTGCAAGAAAATTCTCCATAATCCTCGTGTTCCCTTCCTTCTCACGTTCTCAAGGCAGTGCCCGCTTCTTCACCTTTTCCTCGCCTTTAGCTCCTCCGATTTCCCTCACACACATTGTTGCCTGAGGGTCGTTGACTGGCGGAGAGGAAGGGGGTGGAAGGAGGATAATAACGGTGGAAGAAAACAATAATGATAAAGATTTTTTTTGTTGTTGTTGAAGGATAGTGATAATGATGATTATGTGAGGGAAGGGGATCGTAATGATGGTTTCAAGAAGGGTAATTATGATGATGATCATAAGTGAAGGTGATGGTGATTATAATTTAATCTTGCTCGTAAAGGAAGTAATCATGATTTGAATTGGATATACGTAAGATATTATCATTATTAGTTACAATGAGAGGGATAGTTACTCTTACGGTAATCATGATAATATTGAGGAATTAAAATGATTTTTTTTCTATGGGGATTAGGTGATGTTAGCCAGAATCGTAAAGATGACTATTACCATTATTCTTGATCACAGTGACATTGATGATCATAGTAACAGTAACATAAGAATAGTAATAAGAATGATGACGGTAGTATTAGGAGTAAGGGTGACGTCAATGATAATTGACATAAAATAAATGCTTAAAAGGATAATGATAATGATAATTAATATTATCATAGGGCTATTAAGAATAATGAAAATAAAACAAATGATGATAATATCAATAATGATAATAATAGTAATAATGATAATAACGATAATAATCTTGAAGGTAAAGATAACAAAGTAAATAATAGTTATAAAGTTGATGATACTAATCATAAAAACATGATAATGATAATGAAAATAATAATAGTAATAGTAGTAAAGATAATAGCAACAACAATAATAATGATAATAGTAAGTGATGATTATAACAAAATTATATTAATTATAGGATATTAACATATTATCATGATGATAATTATAATAGTAATAGAAAATTTGATAATAAGGATATTGATAATAAGAGCAACAATATTGATAATTAGGATAATGGCAATGATGACAATAGCAATAATTAAAGTAACAAAAACAACAGCAATAATGATAATAACAATAATCGTAGCAGCAATAGATTTAATATTAGTCGTTGCATCACAGCCACTTCTGAACTCGCCCAAGCGACACTATAAAATTATAGAATTATAAAAGTTGTATTTAGCATCTCTATCTACGCACTGTACGCTATATAACTTGATAGTTCATAATCGATATTATCCGATACATTAAGAAAGAACAAAAGGTAACGTATATCACTTTGGGACGTCACTCTTTTAAGGAGATAATTCGACTTCGATTATAAAGATAATTGTAATTACGCTATAAAATGTTTTGAGACTAGGCACCAATTTTCGCTCTTTCGCAGGGAACCCAATTAGATGGAAATTGGAATTTTTTAAGAGCTTTATCCATAATTTTTTTAAGGCACTCGGATACACGACGAATAACCTGAATATCTTCTACGGGTTTAGGTAGTCTATTTATGGAAGGATCAGCTTATTTTTCAAAATAGCTCTAGTTCACTTTCCTAGGAGGTTAGTTTGTTTGTCTTTGATTATGTGTTAGAGTATTGATTCAAGAGATTTGATGAGCAGGTTTGTTGATGCTGTGGGTAGGATTGTGATCATAAATGGCACGACAGAAGATTATGATCTAAAGGTAATGATCATTAATAATGTGTATTACTATTGTTAATATTCATAATTGATGAATGTGATTTAGATATTCATTTAGAGTTTAATTTCATGTTACCCAATTAGTAACCCTAATTGCTTTCATCGGAAAAGGCAAAATCAATCTGCAGTTTAAATTTGTGCTTTTATATAAATAGAAACAGTGAAGGCAATATATCGCACATATCATTCATGATTTAATATCCAAACCTTGCATACATTTGAATAACAGTTAAAACATTTTTTTAAAAGGCTTATGGCAAAAATCCCACATAACAAATTTCCTTTGTCTCCAGCACAAAAGAGACACACATTGTGAAAATGTTGGGAGTTACTCAGATGAAGTCTTTATATTTCCAGCTCCTGCCGAAAAATTATAATTATATATGTTCTTAAATAATGAGAGATATTACATTAAATAGTAATGATATTTTACTTGCATCCATCTGCGTGTGTTTTAATACAATCCTCCAGTTAAAAGCAGAAAAAAATGGAAACATATCTGCGTTACTATTGATATATTAAGATCTATTTCGTAATATCTACAGATATATCTTCACTTTCCGCAAGCACAGCCAGTAGGCAAGATGATTTGCGCATCGAAAACGAAACGTATACAAAAAGAAAAAGAAATAGGTTTTCCCGTTGAACATGCAATCTGCATTCTCACGTGACCTTTGTATTAAGCACAGCGAGGAAGGGGCACGAATCACCTACACTCGAGGTACCCTTTTTTTATTTATTTATTTATTTATTTATTTTATTTATTATTTTTTTTTTTATCAAATGGAGTCGAATGAGGTTTCCATGTACAATATATTCCTTTTAATTCTCCTCAAAGGGGAGGTAGGCTTGCGTTCATGTTGCCTAGTACGGAATACTGCATGAGTGAGGAATCCCGTCTCAGCAGCCCTCAGAGTTTCTGAAAGGAAAAGGTAAAAATTATTAGATTTGAAAAAAAAAGTTAGTGTTTCATTATTTTCAGTGATGCTATATATATATATATATATATATATATATATATATATATATATATATATATATATATATATATACTTTTATAACTATGATCATCATCGCCATCCACATTATCATCATTAGCATCCTAATTA
>BOPN01001662.1:205657-208157 GCA_017312705.2 Penaeus japonicus
GTTATCGTTATCATTATTATTGTTATTATCATTATCATTATTATCATTATCGTAATCATTATTATTATTACTATCGTTATTACCATTATTATCACCATTATCATTATCATCACTATCATTTTTATTATCAATATTATCATTATTATTATCAATATCATCATTATAATCGTAATCGTAACTTGAATTTGAATTATGATTATAATCATAATTATCATTATGATAATATCTTATTACTGATAGCATTATTGTTGTTTCTGTTATCATCATCATTATTATCATTATCATTATCAATATTCTTCGTATTATCATTATCATTAATATTATTATTATCATTATTATTATCAGTATCATTATCAATATACTTCCTATTATTAACATCATCGTTATCATTATCATTATCATTATTATCATCATTATCATTATTATTGCTATTATGATTATTAATACTATTACTATCGTCATCATCGTTATTATCATCACAATCATCATTATTACATTAGTACTAGTAACAGCAGCAATAGTCTTAATATAAATAGTAGAAGTAGTAACATTAGCAGTAATAGGAAGGGAAGGAGAAAGAGGAAGAGTGGTTTTAGTAGTAGCAATAAAATAATCTTAATTATCATTGTTATCAGAATTATTATTACTATAATATCTATACACTTTTTATGAAAATGGGTTTATTTATAGTAATATATGTATCATTAATGATTATATAAAATAAACATTGCTAATACTGATTATCATTTTAATTATTATCATTACCCTTGTTATTATGAATATAATTGTTATTTGTATCATCACTGTTATTACTATTATAGTCATTACCATCATCATCATTATTATCACCATCATTATTATCACTATTTATAATCGTTCTTATCATTATAATCATCATTATCATTGTTATTTACATTATTATCATTATCATTTAATTATTAATATTGTTATTGATAATACTATTTGCATTAATAGTAGTATCGATATCACTATTACCGCCATAATTATAATCATAAAAAAAACTAATGATAGTCATAATGATAATAATAACAATATTGCTATCATAACTCTTACTCTGGTAGTATTCATTGAAAGAATCTGTATTTCCATTACCATTTTCATTATTGTCAAGATCTTTATCCTCTCATTATCAATGCTATTATCATTAAACTCTTCTTAATAATCTAATAATCAGTATTGTCATCACAACTTCTAGTAGTACCACTACGAATTAAATCATAATCAAGCTTAACATTATCATTACCCTTATATCTATAATTATTAGTGCTAATAATAGTAGTCAAATGTTTTTTTATCAGTGTTGCGTAAGTTTTAACTTTCTTACCTTTTTTTTTTTTTTTTTTTTTTTTTTTTTTTTTTTTTTTTTTTTTTTGTAAGATCCTTACAGGTGCCAACAAACCATTCTTTTGGAGGTAATCCAACCTATGCAGGCTCTTTATCCATTGTTATAAACCGCTCCTAAACCCCTAACTACTACCGTTATCTTCTCAATATCCTTCAATGGCCATATTTTTGGTTTTCTACTTTTTTCTATTCTCTCATTTTTATTTACTATATTCGCTTCTATCCTATCCCAGTTTCTGCAACGGGACACATCCCCTCCTCCTCCTTCACACACACACACACACACACACTTCCTCACCCGAAATGCCTATTTGCATAAAAACCTCATATCCTAATAATGAAATATAAATGTGTTTGTTTGTGTCTGCGTATCACATTCAACAACACATACACACACATCATATGTATATATATATATATATATATATATATATATATATATATATATATATATATATATATATATATAAATAAATGAATAAATAAATAAATATATATATATATATATATATATATATATATATATATATATATATATCACAACGCAGTTCTTGTGATCTATTCACTTCAAGCCACCCGTTGAGGTTCTCTTCCGTAGCATCGTGTGTCGCTTCCAATATATATATCCGAATCACCGAATCATCAGGATATAGCATTATCATCATTTTATCAAAACATTATCCCTCTTTTCTATGATCTCTTTTCTTTATGACCACTTGATATCACCATTATTATAACAAAATGACCCATATCCTCATCAAAGAAAAGATATATACACGAACTTTTCATCATTCCCATCCGTGGATTTTTTGCTTATTAATAATAAAGATTTTCGTTATTCTTGCTTCCCTCCTGAAGGAATAATTTCCTACCGGAGACAGGAGGAAAGTCCTCTCTCGTTTATTACTTGAGTAGCAAGATAATGGAGTCCGAAGCCGTCCCTTGTGATTGGCCTGGCGGGGGGATCGTCATAGCTGCTATCAAGGGGTGATTGCCAAGGGCGACACAAGCCTTGGCTGATCTTAATTGATTCCTGGCAGCTTGCGTTGTCTCGATGCAGAAAGAGGAAAGAAAAATCGATATGAGAGAGGGGAGGAGAAAGGGAGAGAGAGGAGGGGGAGGAGAGAGAGAGCGA
>BOPN01001662.1:273157-274654 GCA_017312705.2 Penaeus japonicus
TCTTGAATCAGACATGAAATATTCGCTATTTTCTTTAGATAAATAGTTATTTTAATTAATTTGTGTAGAAAAACAACAAATTCAGCAAAATTTAATGCATATTTACCTTTTCCCAGTCATCAGATGTCCAGTGGCTGTGTGCCTTGGCCCAAGCCAGCCTTTTCTTCCTCATGGCCTCGGTTAGTCTTGGCACTCTAGTTGGCCTACAGGCACGGTAACCCAGCTTATTAAGCTTTTTTTCCAACAGCTGAGGGTGTACATTGTACATCATAGTCCACTAGGTCAGCTGCTAGTTAGTTGTCTTGACGACTTTGAAAGGTCTTTTCTTACCATATCAATGAGAATTCTCTCCTGTCCTGGGGTGGTACAGTATTTCCTTCCACACTTTTCGATATTTTCAATCTTCCTTTTCACTCTGTACACACTAAATAATGATACACCAACTTTATGAGCGATTTCTTTACAGTCGAGGGATGTTTCTTGTAGATAAATTTCGATTGCTGAAAAATCGGCCTGACTCAAGTATTTTCCTTTGCCCATGATGCTTCAACAGGTTATCCTTAATGACTTCTACGATTTATTATGGGTCAATTGATACTGGGACATTGGCACACACATTAGGTAATATAAACAATAATTAGTAGCCGGAAACCAGAATTCCGGGAACGTGGATATGTGAGGAAATGGTTTAAGAACACAAGGGTGAGGGACGAGGTAATTTTGTGTGGAGACGAGTAACAATTCAAGAACATGATTCTTATAATTTAAAAATAATATAATCATTATATAATCAATTATTTTATGTAGATTTAAGATTTCTCTGCATTATTACAAAAAATAGGAAATGTAAGTAATATATTTGTAAAGATATGAGGTGTTAAAGATAAAAAAGTTACGAATCCCAAAAATTGTCTATTAATTTTCCCAGTATATATATATATATATATATATATATATATATATATATATATATATATATATACATACACATATATATACATACATATATTACATATATATACATACATATATATATGTATATATACATATATATATATATATATATGAAAGATGGTAGAATACAGTAACGCATTTAACATAGAAATATAAATTTTACCTCCCTGACCGGGACTCGAACCCGCACCCTCAGATTGACAGGTATGGTCTTGAATCCGATACACTACACGACCCGCTAAAAGAATTGTCTAACCAGACGCCTTACAAACCATCATGGATATTTCCTATGTACTCATAGCAAAGCAGTGATAGTAAGGTTTTACAGACAATTCCCGCGGGCACTCGGCAGCAACGAAATCACAAATTCAGGTCCCTAATCAGGTTACCAAGGTTATATCTATGTGAGAAAGATTGTAGAATGCAGTAACGCATTTAATATAGAAATATAAATTTTACTTCCCTGACCGAGGACTCGAACCTACGCCGTCAGATTGATAGGCACGGTCTTGAATCTGATACACTACACGACCCGCTAAAAGA
>BOPN01001663.1:12500-15000 GCA_017312705.2 Penaeus japonicus
AATTATTATCATAATTTTATGATCATTATCTTTACTTTCATTATTGTTGTAATAATGATAATGATAAAGATGATAAGGATAAAAATCATGCAAGAAATAATGATATTCATTATCATATTTATTCTCAGTATCATCCTTTTCATCATTTTTAATATCTTCCTCCTTTTTGTTTTTTATCATTATCATTCTTATTATCCTAATTATCATCCTCATCACAATTGCCATTATCATTATCAACATTATCATCAGGATGAAGATTATGATAATCATTAGTAGTAATCCTATTATTGTTAAAGTATTTTTTTCTTGTGTCTTATTATTATCCTTATTATTGTTATCATCATCACGATTATCGTCATGATTATGATTATTTGATATTATAGCTATTAGTATTTTTGTCATTGTTTTTACTGTCATCATCACCATTATGGTTATCATTATTGTCATCATTATTATTCTTGTCATCATAATCATATCATTATTCTTATTATCATTATCGTTATTGTTAATATTATTATCATTGTTATCAATATCAATATCATCATTATTATAATTATCATCATCATTATTTTGTTAACACCATGATGATTATTATCAGTATCATTATCATCTTATTGTTATTATCATTATTGTTATTATCATTATCATTATTGTTATTATTATCATCAGTATCATTATCCTTATCATCATAATTCTTGATAGTTTCATTTCTTTTTATCATTATCATTGTTTTTTTTTATATTATCATCCTTATCATTATCATTATCATCATTATTATTTATAACATCATTGTTATCATCATCATCATCATTATCATTACCATTATTGTTTACATTATCATTAACGTTATCAGTATCATAACTGTTATTACTAATTATCACATTATCAGCATTATGAGTGTTATAATCATTAATACTATTGTTATCATTATTATCAGTGATATCATTAATGTTATCATTATCATTATTAATGACCATGCTGATAATGATGATGATAACAATATCGGCAACGATAACAGTAATAATGATGATAATGATGATAATTCTGATAATGATGTTAAGAATGATGATGATAATGATAGTGATGATAAACATAAGGATGAAAGTATTAATAATGTATTATGAAGTATTAATGGTAATACTAATGATAGTAATAATGATAATAATGGCAACAGTAATAACAATAATGATGATGATAATGATTACAATAACAGCAACAACAACAGTGATGTTAGCAATAACAGTGATAATGATAATGTTAGTAATGGCAGTGATAATATCATCTCCATCATTATCATTCTTACTATTGATAGATTATTATCATTTTTATCATCATCATTATCATTATCCTTATCATCACTGTTAGTAGTATCATAATCATGATCATTATTGTTTTCTATGACCATAATTGACATTATCATTATTACTATCATTCTTATCATCATCACTATTAGTATCATTCCTCATCTTATCATTATTATTGATTGATATCAATGCTGTTTTCATCATCATTATCTTTTTGATTTTTTATAATGATAGTATTATAATATTTGTTATCATTATTATCAATATCATCATCGTCATTACTTTATCATTCTTTTCATTATTCTAATCATTAACTTTATTATCATTACCATCATTATCATCAGTAGTGTTGTTACAACTACGACTTCATTATCCTTTCCGCTATCACCAACATCATCATTAACATTATCATCATCACTATTAGTGTTATCGTCATTGTCACCATTAGCATTCAGACTTTTACAACACCACTTATTAACCACACACACACACACACACACACACACACACACACAACACACACACACACACAAACACACATAAGACACACACACACACATACACGCACAAAACACACTCACACACACACAAACACATAACACATAACACACACACACACACACAAAACACACACATTACACACAAACAAACACACAATTACACACAAACAAACACACAAACACACACACAACAAACACACAAACACACAAAGAAAAATAAAATTCAGACTAGCTTGTCCTTCTGACTCAAGCAGAGTTAAGGAAAAGGCACTGTCACAGTGTCTTGTTCTGACACCTCAAAGACATGAAAGGAGATTTAGAAATGCTTTGAACCTTCACCTTTTCCCCTCCGAAAACCCCAAAGACGAACGTGTAATCACAAAGAAGCCTTGGGAATTTACAGAAGAAATAAGAATGATTATTTTGTCTTTGTGGAGTTTTAAGACGCTTTCTGAAGTTTGTTCTGGGAATTAAACATTCATTTTCTTATTTCGTGTTCATCTTTTTAGTGTTTCTAGTATTGGTGTTATTATCCTTCTTGTTGTTATCATTGGTATTATCATTGGTATTATCATCACTTTTGTTATCATTATTATTACTATTATTATCATCATTATGTAAATACGATTTATTTTCATCATTGTTGTTATTATTATCAGTGTTATTACTATCATCATCATTATCAATATCAGCATT
>BOPN01001663.1:107500-112500 GCA_017312705.2 Penaeus japonicus
ACACACACACACACGCACACACACACATATATGTACATATATATATATATATATATATATATATATATATATATATATATATATATGTATACACATATATATAATATACGTATGCATACAGGCATACATACATACATATGCATACATACATACATATATATATATGTATATATATGTATATATATGTATATATATATATATATATATATGTATATATATGTATATATATATATATATATATATATATATACATATATATATATATTTATATATATACATATATATATATATATATACATATATATATATATAGATATATATATATATATATATATATATATATATATATATATATATATATATATATTTACATATATACCTTAACCTTTCTCTTTTTCTATCACCTCCCCTCCTCTCTCTCTCTATCTATCTGTCTATCTATCTATCTATATATGTTCATATTTATATATTCATATAAATACCTAGACATATAAACACGGAAAAATATACAAACATGTTGATTCCTATATATGTATATATATATATATATATATATATATATATATATATATATATATATATATAAATATATATATACATATATATAATATATATATATATATATATATATATATATATATATATATATATATATTCATATGTACATCTACATACACACACATAGCTATTAATCATATGCATACATTTGTAAGAATGATATTGAATGTAAGAAATTATTTACACAGAAAGCTAAGCAGGTCTACCCAGTAAGATATTTTTGAAATACAACCTAACCCAAAATATAACAAGGCATATGTTTCTGTAGCGCCCGCTGGAGGCAAGCTAATGGAAAAAATAGACAATCCATGCTAATTCTGTTATCACCATTACATTTGACTATGTACACTCGTATATATCTATGGGCAGGCACAGATCCACACACACAGGTCCGCATATACACACACAAATATATATACTTGCATATACATGTGTGTATCTGGCTATATATATATATATATATATATATATATACATATGTAAGCATATATTTATATATACATATATATACATAGATACATCATACATATGCACACACACATATATATATAGATAGAGAGATAGGGAGCGATAAAAAGAGATAAAGATAGAGAAAAAAGAGAAAGAGACATACGATTCATTTGGAAATTGATATCAATAACACAGATTTAATGAAATCAAGAATAGACATTTTATATTATTTTCTTAATGCTATATCACTGATATATATATATATATATATATATATATATATATATATACATACATATATATACATATATATATAACATACATCATTCCTACTCATACGTAAAAAAACGAAACCTAAGTCTAAGTTCATAAAAATCACACATTTATAATTCATTCCTATTATCATTACAATTACCCACTCATGAATTATGATGAAGTGTGCCCTAGTAACTTCTTTCCTGAGATCGCCAGGCCACTGATCCCCGGTATCTACAACCACACGTGGTGGACACGCAAGGACATCCACATCAGCTGGCCAATGAGGACCTCTGGAGCTTCATTACCGCCAAGCCAAGAAAGTATATAAGGCCTGTTCTCAGTAGCTTCAGTATCATTCGGTACTCACAGTAGCCCGAGTTGGATTTCTGTGAACAATAATCAAGATCAATATGAAGTTTCTGGTAAAGTTTAGTTTTACTTTCTGTCCTGATGTATATCAGTATGAAAGCCTTAGTGAGGGTTTCTCTAAGTTTAACAGTCTTCATCTATGTCGTTTTCTGAATGCTATCTTGCATATTGAAAAGAAAAACCCTATATGTATATATATATATATATATATATATATATATATATATATATATATGCATATATACATATATATGATTGTGAATAACTATGTAATCTACTTCTTACAGGCAGCTATCTGCGTGTTCGCCGTCGGCGTCAGCGCACAGGTTGGGCCTTCAGGGATTGTCAGTCCCGATGGGGTGAACACCCAGTTCTCCCACGACTTCGCCAATGACATCGTACTGGTTGGACCCGCTGGCATCGTGACAAAGTCTGGTGCCAACCGTCAGCTTACCCACGGAGAAGCCACCCTTCATGTTGCCACACCAGCTGCTCCCCTTCCCGTGGCTCAGATGGTTTCCCAGCGTGGTGTGATTGGCCACTCTGGTATCGTCCGCCCAGATGGTAACAATGTTCAGTTCACACACGCTCAGGCCGGTAACATCGTGCTGGTTGGCCCATCTGGCATCGTCACGAAGGACGGCTCCAACATCCAGCTGACCGACGATCTCCACTTCGTCCAGAAGCGCGATACCTATGGCCATCTGGTGGGAGCTTCTGGAATCGTCACCTCCACCGGCCAGCTGATCCAGTTCGAACCCGGTGTGACCGTCGTCCAGGCTGGTCCTTCCGGAGTCGTTCTCTCCAACGGAAAGAACATCCAGCTCGCCTTATAAATTATTATTTTTTCACTCTTGTCTCTATGAAATTGTGAGACCTTCGTCTTATAATCAGATGGTGGAGTTGACAAATTCCATTAATAAATGCTGAATGATTACCAAACGAATAAAGATTTTTTTTAGAAAATGATATGTATACTTTTAAAATTTCGCCATTTTTCAAATGAAACGATTTAACAGATATTTATTGACATATTTGAAATATCTTACATAAATACCAAGTACTGTTTAATGAATATATACAATTATAAGTATATATACATACACACAACCACACATGTACATCTATATATGAATATGTATATATATATAAACATGCAGTATGTATATATATGTATATATATATATATATATATATATATATATATATATATATACATATATAAACATGCAGCATATATGTATATATGAATATATATACATATATATATATACATATAAATATATATATAAGTATATATAGTCATTTTTAATCATCATGAATGCGGACGAAGAGGTAATTTCCTAATGCTGTCACAGATGCAATAAAAGATGTTTTGATGACGCCAGACATTCGAAGAAATCAGACTAAATTGGCACCTGACGTAACGGCTTTGATCATGATTCAGATTGAAAAGCCTTGGAAAGTTGGTGATTCTATAAGCAGACATGTTCTTGTGACCCCCTTTTAGCTTTGCATTAAAGACATTAATTTAATCCAGTCCGTAATGTTTTCGCTGCAATGGCTTGATCTCCAGAAATACTTTTCATAGCTATAAATGACAGTGTACTATCATGAGTGATATATAAAGTAAACTATGATCAAAGGGAGAATAACTGAGTAACATTGTTACAATAACACTGCATCTATTTTTCCATTACCTTACGTATTTTGGTGTTAGCAACGAATTCATGTTGAATCTGACCAATGAAAATAGAGATGGGTAGAGGCAACTATACTAAGGATAATACTATGAGAAAGGGACATGATTGATACTAGAATCTAGAGTTCATAATCATATCCAATTTTATCAGTAAAGTTGTTATGAATATCAATCCTTTTTTTTTGTCTCAGTAGTATTTGCCTAAAGGTATTGGAATATATCCGTCTATAAAATGTATAAGAATTGAACCAAGAAATATTGAATAACAATTCATATACTTATCTGCAATTCATCTATTTGCCAGAAATTTATACTTCATGTTTTTTCAAAGATACACACATATATGCGAATAAATATACAAATCAATATATGTATATATATTCTTATGCATATGTATATATGTATATATATATATATATTCATATATATATATATATATATATATATATATATATATATATATATATATATATGCGTGTGTGTTTATGCGTGTGTGTTTGAGTGTATGATTGTGTATGTATGTGTGTATGCGTATGTATGTATGTGGGTGTGAGTATGTATATGTGTGTGAAACTCCATACATATTTCTGCATTATGTCTATGTAATATTGATTTAACATGAAACAATATAAATATTTGTTTTAACCTGTGTAATACAAGATATGAGCGTAGAATTTATGAATGTGTATGTATATATATATATATACATATATATGTATATACTGTACATATATACAAACACACATATAAAAGGATATACATATATATGCATACGCACGCATGCATGTATAAGCATATGTGTATATACATATATACATATCTATGTGTAAACACACACACACACACGCATATATATATATATATATATATATATATATATATATATATATATATATATATACATATATAGATATATATACATATATATATATATATACATACAGACATATATATATATACATATATATATATATATATATATACATATATATATATATATATATATATACATATATATGTATATACATATGTATACATATACATATACACAAATATACATACACACACATATATATATAGAGAGAGAGACAGAGAGATAGGGAGCGAGAGAAAGATATAGAGATAGAGAAAAGAGAGAAAGTGACAGATTGCATACGATTCATTTGGAAATTGATATCAATAGCACAGATTTCATGAAATTAAGAATAGGTATTTTATATTATTTTCTTAATGCTATATCACTGATGGATATATATATATATATATATATAATATAATATATATCATTCCTACTCATACGTAAAAAAAATGAAACCTAAGTCTAAGTTCATGATACCACACATTTATGGTTCATTCCTATCATCATTACAATTACCCACTCATCAATTTTGATGAAGTTTGCCCTAGTAACTTCTTTCCTGACATCACCAGGCCACTGATCCCCGGTACCTACAACCACACGTGGTGGACACGCAAGGACATCCACATCAGCTGGCCAATGAGGACCTCTGGAGCTTCATTACCGCCAAGCCAAGAAAGTATATAAGGCCTGTTCTCAGTAGCTTCAGTATCATTCGGTACTCACAGTAGCCCGAGTTGGATTTCTGTGAACAATAATCAAGATCAATATGAAGTTTCTGGTAAATTTAGTTTTACTTTCTGT